>CM065380.1:43997500-44062500 GCA_033060915.1 Euryodendron excelsum | reverse complement strand
CTTCGAAGCTTGATTCTTCATCATCACTCCATGTTATAGCTGTCATTGCTCTCTCTCCTTGGTTTTTCTTTCCTTTCTTTTTAAACGGAGGGCATTCGGCCTTTATATGACCAGGTTTCTTATTTTCATAGCATATGATAGTAGATTATTTACTAGAATCTCCTTTGGCTTCATGCTTCTTTCTACCTTTCCATTTCTTTTTCATGAATCTTCTGAATTTTCGAGTGATGAGAGCAATTTCATCCTTATCCTTATCACATGCTGATTCATCATCTTGGCTGGTGGACTTGAATGCAACTGACCTTTTCTTCTTCTCTTCATCCTCTTGGGTATGTTGCTTTTGGTGAGCTCATGAGTCATGAGACAGCCTAAGAGTTCTTCAAGAGGCAATATGTTGAGGTTCTTTGCTTCTTGAATTGCTGTGACCTTAGCTTCCCAAGCCTTTGGCAATGACCTTAAAATTTTCCTCACCTGCTTATTGTTAGGATACATTTTTCCAAAAGATTTCAAGCCATTAATAGTATCGGTGAATCTTGTGAACATTTCGGTGATAGATTCATTAGGTTTCATTTTAAACAATTCACAACTATGTACCAAAATATATATTTTAGATTCCTTAACTTGATTGGTACCTTCATGTGTAATCTCTAGTCTATCCCATATTTCTTTACCTAATTCACAAGTAGAAATGCCATCGAATTCATTAGGATCAAGTGCACAATATAAAATATTCATGGCTTTGATATTGGATTGTAACATTTTCAAATCATCCTCATCCCATTCGGATTCGGGTTTAAGGACATCAGTTCTTTCTACTCTTGTTGTAGGAGTTTTGGGACCATTTACTATAAGTCTGCATAATTTATAATCTACCGATTGAATTTAGATTCTCATTCTATTCTTCCAACAGTTATAATTGGTGCCATTAAACATAGGTGGCATGTTTGTGGATTGACCCTCACCAAGAGAGCTTCCAAAGTTGGTTGCCATGGATCTATTCCTAGGATGTTAAGCCTAAAATAGGAATATAAGCTCTGATACCAATTGTTGGCCCAAAAGGCAACCCAAGAGGGGGGTGAATTGGGTTATTCAAAATTTAATACAATTAAGATTAATTAAAAATTAATCTAATCAATAGAACAGTGATTCAAGATAGATGAAGTGCAATTTAATCAATAAAGAAATGAAAACAGAGCAAGAGAAGGCACACCAAGAATTACCGAGGTTCAACCATAATTCGTGGCCTACGTCCTCACCCCAAGATCCCCTTGAAGTCTTCCTCTACTGTGCAATCTCTAATTACAAAGTAGGTACTGATTTACCAAGTACTCAGCTCACTTTTACACAAGAACTTCTTCTCCAGTTCTTTCGACTACCAAGTAGTTTTGTCCAAGATCCACTTCAACTTACAAAAGTTTTTTTTTTTTACAAGAGAATTCTCAAACTCTCACTTAGAAGTGTATGAAAGATATACAAATGAAAACCAAACTTTTTATTAAGAGTGGATAGAAAAATAATAGCTCGTGAAGTGCTAATGTGAAAACAAAAGGAATGTTCAGAATTTTTAGCTCAATCAGTTAATGGATACTATTTTTCTTGTCTCTCTCCTTGTATAAATGTAATTGGAAGCTTGTATATAAACCCTTGTAGTAATTTCGTCCGTTGGTAGTTGTTGGGGGTTCATTTAATGCAAATCCAGTCCGTTGTAGCGTTAGAAAAACTAGCTGTTAGTCCCTAGGTGTCGACACTTGGCTTCATGTGTCGATACATTCATTTTGCATTTTTCAAATGTTATCCACTGTTTCCATGGGTTGACAAATTAACCCCATGTGTCGATACTTGATCATATTATCTTTAAACTTTTGGCCTCTGTCCTCATGTGTTGACTCTTAGTTTTCATGTGTTGACACATTACCGAGAAATCTTTATTCATCCTTTCTTTGATCAAGTTCAGCTTTAACAATACTATAAGATCTTCAAGGAGTCTTCTCTTTGGGGTATGATGATAGATTAAAGTCTTTAATTCATCAAAACTGTCTTTTATTCAATTTGGATTGAATTTATCTTTTGATAATCATCTTTTCTTTGTTTCCAAGCTGCCAGAACTCCTTTCCATTAATGTCGAGCTCTTCTTCTTTATTGCCGAGTTCTTTCCATCTGCTGCTAATGACTTTTTCATCCATGTAGAGCTTTATATTCATGATGCCTCATTGCCGAGCTGTTTCTTTTTGCTACTAATTCTTCTTTCTTCTTTAGGATCACTTCAATAAGTCTTTTATAAGCTTGATGAAGTCTACTCTTGAACGTCTTCAATTTCTTCGAACACATCATTTTTATTGACTCTTCACATCCCAGATGAAGTCTTCACTTGGATTCTTTGTAGAGATTTTGCAATTATGATGGATTGTCTTTTCGAACACCTTCAATCTCTTCAAAATAAAGTCATCTTCAATTAATCTTTGCACCCTTGATGAAGTCTTCTTTTGAACACCTTCAATCTCTTTGAATGCAAGTCATTAGTTTGAAGTTTGAATAGGTGTCATTGCTTTGTTTGGTGCATGGCATGACTCTTAAAGTGCATTGCTTGACTGGGCTTATTGTGCATCCACTTTGACATATATTAGACTTTAAGTCTAAACTTTTAAGTCTAAATTATAATCTTTATTAATCTACACACTAAGTAAATATATTAGTAAAATAACACAAGGTTTAGTTATCATCAAAATCAATATGGGGATCAACCTTGAGTCAACATAAGATGTACGACACGACTTGGGGTGGTTGGTCTACGGGTGCTATTAGGGATTCTTACGGTATAGGTGTTTGGAGAGGCATAATGAAGGTTTGGGAGGCTTTTACTAAGTAGACTTCGTTAGTAGTTGGCAGTGGGTAGAGGGTGATGTTCTGGTTGGATAGTAGGTGTGGTCAAAGGCCATTAACGGATGTTTTTCCTAATCTGTTCGAGTTGGCTAGAAATAAGGAAGCTTTTGTTGAGAGTTGCTTGTCTGATTCTTCGGGTGAGATTGTTTGGTTTCTACAATTTAGAAGGAACCTATAGGATTGGGAGGTAGATTTTTATGGAAGTGTTGTTTGGCATGTTGTATGGATGTACAATCTCAAGGAGAGAGGACTCTTTGTCATGGACAACATCAGGGAATGGTTCTTTCATAATTAGCTCATTTTACTATGCTTTGAGTGGTCACAGGTGGAATTGGTCTCCTTGGAAAGGTGTTTGGAAGACTAGAGCCTCTCCTAAGATGACCTTTTTTGTGTGGACAGTATAACGGGAGGCTATTCTAACAATCGACAATTTAAGAAAATGAAAGGAAATTATTTTGGATTGGTGTTATATGTGCAAGCATAGTGAGGAGATGGTTAATCATTTTCTTCTTCATTGCCCAATAGCTAGGGACGTTTGGAGTATGGTGTTCACTTTGTTTGGGGTGGAGTGGGTGATGCCTTACTCAGTTGCAGCCTTAATGTCTTGTTGGGATCGCGGTTGTCCGAGAAGAAATGAAAGGAGAACTTGGAAAGCCATCCCACTTTGTGTGATGTGGAATATATGGAGCTTTTGAAGGAGTGGAGCATTCGGTTCATAGTGTTAAGGGAATTATTCTTATATCCCTTTATTCTTGGATATCTTAGTCCACTCCTTTTCATTTATCTTCTTTTGGACAATTTGTATATGCTTGTAGATATATAAGCTGAGATGTTGATAGGTTTTAAGGCTTTTTGTATTTGCCTTATGTATAAGGTTCGCTCCTTTGCTGGCGGCTTCCTTTTTATATACTAGTTTACTTATAAAATTTAAAAAAAAAATCTATCAAGAAATAAAGTTCATACAGTAAGACAAGTGTAGAAGGAATTGATTATCACCATTATTAAAAAAATTAATAACTAAAAAAAGAACATAAATGGGAGACGACTAAATATCCAGCTAGCATTGTGATGAACAAATCAAACCAAAGAGAGGAATGAAATTGTAGAACATGGCGAGATTAACTACAGGTTGCCAAATCAGGGAAGATAAAGAAACCTGACAAGGATTAAGAGATTCTAATATTCGAGAATCTTACTTGAAGTTTTGGAGCATTAACCCAGTTTTGTTTGGAGAGACATGCTCAACTGATATAGCTGTTAAGACATGAAAAAATACTTGTGAAAGTTATTTGATCCCGCTGAAAGCATCCCCGAACTTCAATCGGTCTATTTACGGGCCTGATCAAATTTGTTAGCCCTTTCATTAGGCATCCCGTCCTCCTCAACTCACACATGCACATACTATAGCTTGGTCTTAAAAACTAAGATCTTTTCCAGTGCTGTTCATCATGAAGTTTATACAGCTCTACTCTTATATCTGTTCTACTTTCTTCGTGTTGCTGAGCAATTCCAAGCATCCAATGCTTCAAGCAATTTGTTATAACTACTACTTGCACAGGGGACAAGGCAACTAAAGCATGAAATTATAGCTAAATACAAGTCAAGTTATGCGCACAATCTTAATGTTACTGCAACTAATACACCTAAAATTTTTGAGACACATCATGTTTATTGAGTTTGCAATGCTCCATGAAATTGATTACATCTGGTAAAAACATTCCTTTTATTAGAGAAGATAATTCTAACGAAGATATAACTTACTTTTACAAACCTACTTATACACACACACACACACACACACACACACACACACATATATAAAACATTAACTCCATGCATCAAATGGTTTAAATGATAAGAACCACCATTAATCATAGATTGAATCCATTATCTGACCTACATGGGAGAGATGTCATCCGTTTCTTAGAAATACATTCATATACTGCATTAGTAGAATTATGCAACAGACTAGATTGGTAAAACCCAAGTATTTGATGGAAACATATTAAACTAGACCAATCCCAATATACAAACATAAAAAGCTGTGGTAGAGAACAAGACAGAGAAGCCCTAATAAACTGCAAAGTGGAACAAGAAGAATCACCTAGCCCCTAAAACTAGTGTATTAAAAACACACTGACATATCAGAAAATCAGTTCACATCGTTTGGAGTTTAGAACATAGTTACCAAACATCCAACTAGAAAAGGAAAGAAAGGAGCAAAAAAAAGTAACACAATCATCTGGCAGGCCATACTATTGACCCAGTGAAGGAAAGAACTCAATGGTAACTAATTTAACCATGGTGCCAAATCGTTGGATCTTGTTATCATTCATATATTATTGCATAGGGACATTAAGATTCTATTTTTATGAAATTTAATCAATGTTTAGTGGAGTGGACCAACAATTTGCTTGATCAAAAAATATGCAGCACAAAAAAAAAGGGAAAAGAAACTCACTTTTTATGCAGATACATGTGTTAAATGCACAACTATTCAATGTTCACATATTTGTAGTTTTTAGGTCTATATTGACACATTAGAAAATACAAAACATGTATCGAGATGCTTATGTAAATGTTCGGTAGTAGTACACTTATACATGGGTTTATACACATACCAAAAACAAAAAAGACTGAATACTTGCATTTAAGTCGATGATATATTTTTGTGGTTTAAAAGTAAATGACAAGATCCATGAGAAGACTGGCCTAATGCATTTAAAATATATCATTGAAAGGTTATATAAGTGAAAGATCTCAATAAGTAAATGAAATGAGAAGACTTGAATCAGTAAATGACAAAATCTATGTGAAAGGTTATATATTGTAGCAAGCATAACATTCTTGAGATTTTCAAGCCATGCGGAAAGTCAGCTCCAACAAAATAAAATGAGAAGACTTCCTCTCCACCAGAAATTTCAATGGTTGGAGTAAAAAGGCCAACTTCCCAAGTAAATTGCAGACTGGCCACTGAACAGGAAAAGTCCAGTGAATTTCAAATCACATATAAAACAATTGGTAATGCTACTCAAATGCAAAATTCATACAGGATTTTCAAACAGAATGATGTGTATGAATGAGAGCTTTTCACTTCAAAACAAGACACCGACCATAGTAACTTTTAATTACAAAATTACCACCGTTATATCATTCTGGTGGGAGTTTATGTACAAATGGTTTGTAAGAATAAGATGTCACTTAACCAAAAAAAAAATAAAAAAATACAAAGATGTCATTGAACAAGCGTATGCAATACTGACACGACCAATTAAGGAATTCATCAAAGCTTAAGATAATATAGAAACCCTAAAAATGTCTTCATCTAATAATGCACAAACACAACCATTTGCCTGACGGCTTCCCAAAAGGCTTCTTTACATTCTAAATCACCCGCAATTAGAGCATATCCTCATCATGATTCTTTTGCTGGTCAGTAAGTCCACCACTCACCTCATAACATATATTTCGCCCTTCATTTTAGGCTTTGTTAGGCTGCGTGTATCATAAGCACAACAATCCTTTAGTTCTCTTTCTATGGTGAACAATGTTATGTTGCTTGAGTAAAACTATAACACATTGCTTAATTCCCATTGCTATGTGATTATGTGAAACAGAGTTCATTTCTTATCTCCTCATTGCAATAAAATGTTGCAAAGTTGATAACTTTACTTCTTTTCATACACTCTAAGTTACTCTTCTCTTCTTCGCGGCATGAATTAATCTTAATTCCCTTTAAAGATGTGCTACAACTAGATGAGATTAACATAAAAGCTTTTAAGCACAAGGCATTGTAAGCAATTTATGAAAGTTGGGGGTTCCGAAAGCTTCAACAGAATGCAAGCATAATAACCAATTGATAAAGAACAAGATGGGTCGATTAATAGCGAATATTAAAAGAACTTCAATAAAATGCATCGACATACCTAGGCAAAAAGACAAGTAAACTCAGTCAAAGTGGATTGACTCTTAACAGTTAATATCAATAGTCACTTGAATCCAACAAAGTCTCCCTCTGATTATACAAAATCCTTTATCTAAGAAGTCATCTTACCATAGGTATGCACTTCTAATAGGAGAAGTAGAGAAAACATCACATATTATGGCAAGGTTATGGTTTGCATCTTGTCCCCATGGTTCATCAACATTTCGGTCACAGCTTCATCAAAAGCCCTCTCTATACCTTCAAAACCACCACTTATTGCAACATGATCATAACCAGCAACGCCATTATCAGTTTCCTTCAACTTGTTCCGGCCTTGTCGCGCCCCGATTTTTGGGTGTCTAAGGTCCTTTCGGCTTGGAGACCCTAAAGTACGGAACTCTGTCATTAGAACTCATCCTCCTAGAAGGATAAGTGCGACCAGATTTGAAGATTAGTTTGACTAAGGGCTTTTTAGAAAAATAGGAGTCCCCACCTAATTTCATTAAGGTGAGTTAGGACACCTAAAACTAAGTGTTAATCTGAAGATTAAACTTAGGGTTTCTTGGAAAAGGTTTTGAAAAACTCCCTCAAGAGAGGGTTTTTAAGAAAATAGGTTGTTTGGTAACCTTTTGAAATTTTTAAGTCCTTTTTTGAAAATAACTCCATTTTGGTCTTTCGAAAACAGAAATCTAAGGTTCGGGGGTTGGTTACGTGTAAGGAAGATATCCTAAGATCATCACCCTACCCCGCCCTTTCGGTACCTACATGTCTAATCACCCTTGGTTCACTCACTAGAATAACCGGTTACCATGGTCCACTTTATATCCACTTTAGAATTTTTGAAAACGGGGTTTAGTCATCACTTTTCGGATGGATGATACATGATGCAAGTTTTTGAAAAAATTTTAAAAATAACGGATGTTTTGAAAGAGTTTGGAATAGAAACTTTGAATTGATTGGAATTTTTGAAAAAGGGATTGGGGTTAAAATAAAAGTTATGACCGCACCATTTTTGGTTGCCTACGTATCTCACTTGGTAAGAATCAGGTCATTCATAGTTCGGGCAAGAGCCCGATGAAAAATAGGCACATTAGGGCCTTTGGAAGGTTTTGAAGACACTTTGAGGTCCTTGAAAAGTTTGAAGACACTTTGAGGTCTTTGGAAAAGTTGAAGACACTTTGTGGTCTTTAAGAAAGTTGAAGACACTTTGTGGTCTTGAAAGTTTTGACTTGAAATTTGGATGATGGAGTGCTTTAAAAATGTTTTTGGATCAACTTAAGGGAATTTTGGAAAATGTGCTTTGGCATGACTCAAGAGAACTTGAAAGTGTTTTTGAAGTCTTGTTTTGAAAACCTTGGAGGCGTGTTTTGATGAATTAATTTTTTAAAGTAGTTTTTGGAAATGGCTAAGGGTTTGGAATCCTAATATGGACAACCTTAGAGGTTGATCTTGATTTATCACTTATCCTTAGAATCCCTAACCATGAGGGGCTAGGGGCACCTTAGATTTGTGACCTTTTGAAAATATTTTTGGAAATGTCTTGAAGATGGAGTGTAAGAACATTTGAAGAGATTATGGAGTTGTTTTTTTTTTCTTGGAATTATGAGAGTAAGAGGTTTTAGAAAAATAGGTTATGAGAATAGTTTGAAAATTTGAATGATCATTTAGAAAAGGGTTTAAGAGTTGGAACCTTGAAGTGTACTAACCTAGGTTGGGTTAGCCTAGGGTTAGGGGTGACCTATGGTTAACTAACTCGGGTTAGGTTAACCTAAGCTTAAGATGACTTAGGGTTAACTAACTAGGGTAGGGTTAACCCAAGGTTAGGGTGACTTAGGGTTAGGTTAACCTAAAGTGAGTGAACTAGGGTCAAGTTAACTTAGGGCTATTCAACTAGGGTCAAGTTAACCTAGGGTTAGTTAACTAGGGTCAAGTTAACCTAAGGTTAGATTGGAGATTGGTTTTGAAAGTTGTTTTGATGCATTCTTGGAAAGAGTTTTGAAAACAAAACATAATATGCAATAGATTTTGGTTGGCAATCTTTTTGAAGATCATTTCCATAAAATTTTGACTTTAGCCAAGAGTATGGTTTATATGATTGGTGTTTAGAGACCATTCCAAGGAAGGTTTCCTTATGAACATCATAACCTTTATCTTGGCAAGAGTGGGGGTTTCAAAAATCAACATAATGATGGCAATTTTTGGAAAATCATTTTTGATGCAAAGATGGAGAGAATGCATTTTTGAAAATCATCTTTTGAGAAGGATTTTGAAAATCATTTTTTAAGGGGAACATTCCATCAAGAGAGGGTTCATATGGCCAACAAAAGGGAGACTACTCAAGAGAGGGTTCCATGGGGCCATTCCAACCACTAAACTTGATAGAATAGAAACCATAGAATTCAAAGAGTTTGAACATCATTCTTAGGCAAGCATAAAGAGAAAAGGGAGCCATTCTAACAATTTAGGGCTCCTATGGCCAACACAAAGGGAGACCACTCAAGAGAGGGTTTCATGGGGCCATTTTAGCCACTAAATTTGAGAGAATGGAAACCTTGAAAATTAAGGAGTTTGAAAGCAACTTTTGTGCAAGTTGCAATGCAATGATGCAAAAGTGTGAATTAGGGGGTAGAGAGGAATTTTCTTAGGCATGACTCCTAAGGTCTCATCCTAGACTTCAAGGGGCCAACTCTTGGAACAATTTTTGAAAGAAATGTAGAGCTTGGAAATGGGATAAAATTGAGAGCAATGTAAGCATTGTGCAGCATGACAATAAGCATAAAATGAAGCCAAGCACACAAGACATGATCAAAACAGGAATATGCAAGGGGTCATGATTTACATACAAGGCTTTTAGGCTATACCACATAAACAAGGGGCTCCTAGGCCATACCATCTTAAAGTAGGCTAGTGAGAGGTCCCCCTACCCGGTGGCTCTCACTTGCTTTCTTCTAGGCATGATCTAAGAGCCCTCTTGGCTCAAACATGTAAGAAAGGGGGGTTGAAGATGGGGATTAAAATAGAGAATAGCCTAAGTAGGCTAGGAGGGAGAAGAGAAGAGTGGGGGAGAGCATAAATGTAAAAAGGATACCACCTTTTGCCTTAAACACATTTGTAGTGTTCAATGGATGTCTTGATTGGAACTTAAGTGACTTTAAGAAGGCTTGAGAGGCTAGAGTGGAGTGTATAAGTGTGTATAAGGCCTTGTATATGGAGTGTATAGGCTTAGGAGGGGTAGAATCTAGCCTAAGTGTTGGAGGGGAGGAATATATGTAGAGATTCGAGTTTCTGGAGTGATTTCAGTAGAGTTTTGTATCAATTTCGGACCTGGAATATGCAAGGGGGGAGGCCACTATTTATAGGCAATCTGGAACAGACCTTGCACATGTGCTACATGCGCATGGCCAAAATTTGGCCTTGCGCATGTAGGACATGCGCATGTACTGTTCCATTACCAGAATAACAAGTGGCACCTTGTGTATTGGTTAAATCTTGACCATTGATCGAAAGTCAATCGATTTGATCAAAATTTGAGCTCATGTAGCATACGCTCCATCACAGGGAAAGTTCGTCCAAACTTTGCCTCAATAATCGGGTCAATTGGGAAGGTTCCGGGGGAATCGGTTGCACTCGGGATGTTCTCCTAGTGCTTCCGATAAACTTTCATGTTCTAAAAAAGTTTGAATTATGTTTGGAGGTGAGTGATATCGTCTTGGGAAGTGTGTCAAAAAGGACACTTTTGTGGAGCACCTGTGATACGCTTCATGGGTGTTCGAAAGTGGCTGTTTTCATTTTGTGTGATCAAGACCTTCGAGAAGCGATCTACTCGATCGGACCGTAGCGATGGAAAGTACTCTGGGAATACTTTATGGAATTTCCAATTTTACGCATTTCTCAAGTTGTTTGACGGTGCGTTTTGATTAGGGAATCGGAGAAAAAGTCAACCTTGGCAGAGCGTTTGCGAGATGCTCCAAGGGTTGCTGAAAGTCATGGTTTGCACACCGTACGATGGAGGGCTTCGGGGGGTGATCTATTCGATCGAACCGTATCGATGAAAAGATCTATGGATGAGATTTCGAGAATTCCCTGATTTACGCATTTCTCAAGTCGGTTGACGGTGCGTTATAACCAGGAAATTGGAGAAAAAGACAATTCAAGCAAAGCGTCTGCGAGACGCTCCAGGGAACTTTTATCGCGTCGTGCGAGCGTAGTGTCGTAGGGTGTTCCTTGGGTTAAACAAAGGCGTGTGGTGAAACCCTTTGCTCGAAATCCCAATGCCAGTGCTGTTTCGGGGCATTTTTGGGTTTCTAGGGGCAAAACGGTCATTTTGACCAGAGTTGGCTGGAAATGGTAAGGAATGGTCTGGTATATTGTGTTAAGCGTGCAAGGTTGTTTAGGGATGGTTTTGAGAGAGTTTTTTACCGTTCAGCAGAGTTTGTGCCGTGCTGAGGCATTTAGGGGCAAAATGGTCATTTTGACCAAAGTGAGCCGGAATAGGACCGGATTTGGACCAAATAGCGTGCAAGGCACGCTTGATGGTTTGACAACATTGTGGAATGATGGACTTATCGTTTTGAGGAATTTTGAACTTTTCCAAAACGTGCCTGGAGGCCCAAGGAGTAGGTTTGGTCATTTTTCACCGAGTCCGGCTAGCAGGCGCCGGTGTTGACCTAGGTGTTGGTTCTCGAGACCGCCCGGCCTCGGAAAACTACTTATGCGGTGTTGGTCTCTAAGAACGCTCGGTCTTAGAGAGCTACCTGTAGGGGTGGTGTTGGTTCTTGAGAACGCTTGGTCCTAGAAAGCTACCTGGAAGGGTGGTGTTGGTCTCTGAGAATGCCCGGTCTCAGAGAGCTACCAAATGAAGGACATTCTACATTGGCGGGCTAGCAGGCGCCAGAAGTGAACCGTCTAGAATTTTTGATGAGGTGTTGATCCCTGAGATCGCCCGATCCAGGGAAGCTACCTGGATGGCGTTGGCTTCCGAGACCGCCCGGTCCGGAAAACTGCCTGAAATGATGGTGCTTATGGCTCCAGCGGGCCCTTGTGGGCTCGAGAAGCGACCAGTTGACTGGATTGGAGATTAAAAGGCTCATCTTGAGCTTGCATGTGGTGTGGTGTTTGAAGACTACATCTGGTCGAGTCGGAGATTGTCGAGCAGGCAAAAATGGGGTGCTTACAGGCCCCCTTCATCGTGTACCCATATGATGGCAGGAGTAACACAGGCACGTAACCCACCTTCGCACACTTTGGAAAGCTTTCAGCATGCTCTATCAATGATATAATTATAGTTTGGTTTGCCAAATTTGTCAAACAAGGAAGTTGCTCATTACCCGCACAGAGTTTCACCTTGTTCCTCAAATTTGTAATTGATGCACTCTAAAGTGACGTAAGCTGTTCGACCATAAGCAACAAGATGAAATGCCTAAAAAATGCATCATTTAAGCACTCAAATGCTTGTCAAAGTCGTTTGCTCCCAAGATCAATACTTACCTCAGTCTCAGGCTCTCCTTGTTGTTGTTCTTCTTCAACAGAATTCATCATTTTACAAATAGATGATGATAGGAAAATTGTGAAACTTTTGAGTTGGTCTTGAAATTGGCCACCCATTTGAACATGCCCTCATGTCCAAGCTCGCGGTACGTTGGAAAATCAATGTGGAGAAAATGAATCTCGTCGAACTTAGTCAGAAATTGGAAAAGCCCTTTGAAAGCATCTAAAAATTCGTAAATGAATTGCAAGAATGCATTCCGTTTGTTGGCTATTAAAATCTCTTCAGGCTCCGAATTGCGTCTCAGGCATTGGGGAATTTGAATGGAAACTATGTGGGTAGAGGTGTAGAATACGACCGAAGCAAAACGTCTGGAGACAATGGAGCATCTACAGAGCCACTTGGCGTCGACTACCTTATTCAATATGAACACAAGTAGTTTGTTTGGTAGACGGCGGAACTGAGCTCCTTTTTCGGACCTTATCTCTTGAGCACCCTCCCTCTTTCTATCTCTACTCTCTTCTACCACGGCCATGGTCAAAGCTCTCTCTCTTCGTTATTGCAATGCTATGTTGCCCTCAAATCTAAATCCGAAGAAATTCCCCAAAGAGAGTGTCAATTGCCCTAGGAAATAATTTCATTTCCTTCTTGTTTTCTATCCAAACGTATGAAATCTTAACCGCATAGAACTTGATGGAAGAAAGGGAAAGAAGGGAACTGTTATAAACGTAAAGAAAATATAAAATAGATAAAATAACTCAACAAAAAGTATAGTGAATAGTTCTTTAGGAACTGTCAAATATATATCATAATAACTTTTCTGAAACTATTAAGGTTTGATCTTGTAGATCACCCAATGCTTCATTATATTATAAAAGAAAAATGAATGCAACCATATCTCTTATTATTTACCCAAAACTTCCACTCTCTTTCTTTTCTTTTCTCTCTCCTCTCTTTCTTTTCTCTCTTTTTCTTGTAGTCCATCCACCCCTTGTGCTCTCTTTATACAGAGGAAGTAAACGCGTAAAAACCTCGTAATTAGATTTGGCACATTTAATTATGTACCCAATGCCAAAGGTCATCCACTCCATCACCTCATAACACTTCCTCTTGGATGATCGCAAAATAGTGCAATATATATTTTGTTGAGCATGTTAAGACTGCCTTATTAAAATCTTGCTAAGAAAACTTAGTGAGAAAAAACCTTAGTGAAGGAAAAATAGTATAATATTCTTGTGCAACTTAGTAAAGTATGAGTGCATTAAAATTGCCTAAAAACTGTTGGCAAAAGAAAGAGAGTACAGTACGCAACTCTCCCTTATTCATACTTTTAGTATGAATTTGATAGTTTCTCAAACCTTACAGTTTGTAGTGTTTTAGTATATAAGTCTGCCAAATTATCGCTTGAATATATTTGTTGGACATTAATAGCTCCACTCTTTTGAAGCTCATGTGTATAAAAGGATTTTAGCGATATATGTTTGGTTCTGTCACCGTTGATATAACATCCCTTAATACCTGATGCATTATTTTTGTATAATATCATTGTGGTATCTTTGATTGAGAATAGTCTGCAATTTTCTTGAATATGTTATATCATAGATCTCAGCCAGATGCACTTTCGGTTTGCTTCATGAAGTATAACTATAGCAGAATAATTTGAAGAACTCACAGTTAATGTTTGATTCACAGATCGCCATGATATAGCAGGGTTATCATAAGTAAACACATATCCAGTTTGAGTCTGACCTTTATGTAGATCAAAAAGATAGCCGGCGTATGCATAGCCAATTAATTTAGGTTGTGACTCTTTTGAATAGAATAAACCCATTTCAGTTGTCTCTCGTAGATAACTTAATATATGTTTAATTCCTTTCTAATATCTATGAGTTGGTGTAGAATTATATCTTGCCAATAAGTTGACAGAGAATGCTATATCAGGTATTATACAATTTGCAAACCATCTTCTCGAGGACAAAAATGGACTTTTTTATATAAAGTGATCAGACAACCATTGGAGAATTCCATGGATTCTGTATATGTCAATTTGATGAATCAAAATACTCAATCTGCAAGACAAGACAATAATTTGTTCTCCCAAGATATTTAATTTTAAAGTTATTCTTTACATAACTAATAACTTTTGTAATTTATTCGGGAGTACCACTAATTTTCAAAAGCATCAATATATATACAAATAGTAATAAATTCAAATTCTAATAAAAATGCATGGACATTTGTATTGTTCACATATCCTTCTTTCAAAAGATATTTATTAGGATAATTATGCCATTTGCGTCCAGATTGGTTTAACCAATACAAATATCTTTGAAGCTTGATAGAATATAACTTTCGAGGTTTTTAAAAGTTCTACTTTAAGCATTTTTAAATTTTTTAAGAATTTTTATATGCATATTATTACCTAATTCACCACATAAATAGGCTGTTATATATTCATTAGGTGTAGATCCAGTCTGTCTGAGACTGACAAACTAATCAATAATATGAATGTAATTACATCCTTATAGAATTTCTCATCGTAGTTAATACCAGATCTCTGCGAGAAACCTTCTGGTATGAGTCATATTTTATATCGCACTATTCCATTTTCTCATTGCGCAAATACTCATTTGTATCAAACCGGTTTACATATTTAGTTGGGTGGATTATTGATCCGAATACTTTGCATCTTCTGATGTTTAGACTACAGGTCTGACATCTATTGGTGTTTGAACTACAAGTTTGAATATTTTACATTATGCTTTCGATTATACTGGTCTCACTGAGTAATTTCTTTTCATTTTGAGCGAACATATCCATATTGACATTTGTCGACTGTCTATGGTTCAGTCTCTTCATTTCTTTTGAAAATTGCAAGAGCCACTTTAAATAAATATGTTGTTGACGATAATATCATTTCTATTTTATCGTTCTCTTGTATTCACATTATTATTCATTAAGATCTCATTATTTCTAAGTATTATTTCCTCTGCAGGGGACATCTCTTTAAGAGGTTCCTCTTCTAGGGATTCTGTTACAGGAGTGTTTTTAGATGATGGAGATTTATCTACTGGAGATTTATTTTATTCTTCAAGAATTGTAGAAATTATTATTATTTCCTATCTCTTCAGGAGTTCATTCTTTAAGAACACCAATTTGCTCATTTTGTTGTATTTTTCTCTTTCTGAGACTTTTGATTTTCGCACCAATAGATGCTTCAGGCGTAATTTGAAATCATGTGCTATGATATTAACAGATTGTCCTACAAGAACATCAACATATTGTCATACAGAGACATTAATATATGTCAGGGCATTAGCAGCTAATATCGATATGATTTGATTATCGTCTTTGTGTTGGTGAATGCTTCAGGCAATTAATTTGTAATTATCTACAAGTAAAGAAGTTTTGTGAATTCGAGGATTAAAATGAGACAGTTTCAAGCTGATCTTATATTTCAACTAATCTTATATTCTATCAAGCTTCAAAGATATTTGTATCGATTAAACCAATCTGGGCGTAGATGGTATAATTATCCCAATAAGTATCTCTCGAAAGAAGAATACGTGAACAATACAAATGTTTATGCATTTTTATTAGAATTAGAATTTATTATTATTGTAATATATATTAATCATTTTGAAAATTAGTGGTACTCCTGAAGAGATTACAAAAGCTAGTTGTTATGTAAAGAATAATTTTGAAATTAAATACCTTAAGAGAACAAATTATTGTCTTGTGTTGTAGATTGAGCATTTTGATTCATCAAGTTGATATATCCAAGATGATCATGTTAAAGTATAAAATTCTGTTAGGGTCAAAGCATTACAAGTGCATCATGTCAGGTGATGTTACAATATAAAAATGTTTTTGGTCTAAAACACTTTTGTTGTATCACTTCAGGTGATCTCATAATTGTTATAATATAATATAACTTAGAAGAAAGTAGCAAAGGTCGCTATTATATGCTTCTGGCATGAAAATTGAAGTAATATAAAGATACTTTCCAAATGGAGCAAATGTCATATAATTATAGTAAAGTAAAAGGCATCATCAATATAGAATTTTATTCCTCTTGGCAACATTATTTTCGCTCTTTTGAAGCCTAACTCTTCTAGAGCTTAGCTCGTCTGGAGCCTTCAATCAATTTTGTAATACTTAATATTCTTTTAACATTAATTTCAGCAAATGTTAAGTTCACGGCATATCAAAGAATTGTGTGTGTTCTAGCACTGTCTGCTAGACATATACCTTTCCTATTCATATTTGTAATAATTGAAGTATTGGTATGATCTGTTTCTTCATAAACAAAATATATATAATTTTTTATTGTCAAAATATTTCTACTATAGAAATCTATTAAATATTTAATCATCGTACTATAGGTACATGATCAATGAGACATCTTTATAATTTTTGAGAGGTTTATTCAGCAAACCTTTTACATTTTATTTTGCTCACAATATTTCACTTTTGGTGGTATTTACAAACTACAACCTTCATAGTATCTTCATAATTTTAAACATTATTACATCACGATTACATATGCGACAAATATTCACGACTATCAAATAAAATTATATTCACTTTAAGGAATGATATAACTTCAAGGAATGATATAAAATTGGTCAAATGTATCAGCTAATTATAGCACTCGATTTAGTGAGCTGCACCACTCTAAATCCATACTATTCACTCATCACTTCAGAGATTGATACATATTATAAAATTGCATTCTTCTATTGTCTTGCTTAACATGCGAGTAAAATCTAAAATAATAAATAAACAAAACCAATCAAGCAACCATGCATCGATTGTACATGTCAAGTCGAGTGATGATTTTTATCAAAAATTAACTTCTGCTCTCTTTCTTTTCTTTTCACTCTCCTCTCTTTCTTTTCTCTCTTCTTCTTGTAATCCATTCACGCCTTGTGCACTTATTATATAGAGAAAGTAAACGTGTGAAAACCTTGTAGTTAGATTTGACACATTGAATTGTGTGCCCAATGGCAAAGGTCATCCACTCTATCGTCTCATAACAGGAACATTATTATTTTCATTTCTCTCTCTTTTTTATTTTCTAACTTAAGAGGGAATAAAAAAAACTATTAAATGTAGAATTCAAATAATTTTCCCTTCACTTTCTCTCCAAATTTTCTCAAATCTCCAATTTTCCTCAAAATTTAAAGAAAAAAAATTTCAAATCATTCTCCACCACTTTCTCTTCAATTTTCTTTCATTTTCCTTTTTCCTTCCTCAAGTTCCAAACAGACTATTAAGAGTCACAAACGAGTGAGTTGGATCAGATTTACATAAATGGTGAGTTAGGAGAAGAATGTCTTGTGCACAACACTACTAATCGTAGAACCTGTGTAATCCCATATCCTACATAGATTAGGTTCCTAGGCTAAAGACTTTAGGGGTGGCCCCAAGGAGTTGATAGCACCTAAGAGGTTTCAAACCTAAAACCTTGGATGGATAGACCCCAGGCCTTGATCACGGGGCCAACTCCGTTACCTGTTACCCTTTGTTTTTTCGTTTAAGCATTCTATTGGAATGAAGTTCTACCTCTGTTGGGACTTGAACATGAAAAACCTTTGTTAGACTATAGTTTTGCTAAATGATACGTATTACATTAATTCTATGATAGTATGACTATAGTTAAGTGTATCCACAACGCATGTCAAGATAAGTAAAAAATTGTCACACAATTGACATACGAGATTTGTACCGTGAAAATTCAAACCAGAAAAAAATCATGTGTACACTTCACCAAGCAAAGATCATGCACTAAAACCACTGTTAAACTGTTACAAGAACACTTACAACCAAATCTCCATCGATTCCTCGACTCTTTTGGTTGCCTTGTACATGCTCGACTCCGTGATTCACCGTTACCGTGTTTGATCACCGTACAATTCTCCTTAGTTTGGATTTGTTGTCTTGAACTCCAACAAGACTTTGATTTTTCAAGATTGAAGAAGTTGTTGCTAAGAATCAATTGAGAGGTTCTTAGATGTTAAGAGAACTTCCAGGAGCTCTTCTTGATGCGATTGCTCTCTTAGAAACCCTAGAAAGGCTTTCTGTATATATAGGAAACTGAATTTTCTTCCACAACATCTATTACCAAATCTACAAATTTTTCGTGTTTCGATGCAAAGAAGTCGATCGAGTTAGTTAGTCAAATTGCACATTCTTTGAATCTTCAATCAAAGGTGATTGAGATCGATCAAAAAATTCTGATTTACTGCAGACTTTGAATTTTCGATTGAAGTCAATAAGCAATGCTTCTTTCATTAGCCATGCTTCTCTCACTTTCTTGAAATTCTCAATGAGGAGGTGATTTGAACTATTTTTTAATTTCTTTTATAATTCGAAAACAAAAGAACTACAAGAGGTTTAACTAGATCAAAGAAACAAGCTTGTCTGGTTATCCAGACAAAGGAGAACATAAAGTGCCTGAGAGAGTCTCAGTAGCTAGTCAATGTGCACAACCGTTGGTTGGCAGCCAAAGGACACCTAAAATTTGTTTTTATAGTAAAATCGGGTTGGCAAATGGGGCTTTGGGTTTCTATGGGCCGTTGGATCATTAAGACCGAACTGACCCTATTGACAAACTAGTCCAAACTAGAGGTGGACATTGGGCACATTGGGTGGGGCCTACATAAAAAAATTCTCTCCAGCCCACAAAACCAAATTCCAAGCCTGTTGAATTAAAAAAAAAATCGTATTTCCAAACTCGGCTATTTAACAAAAAATTTGTTTAATATATAATTTTCTTCTTTATAAATAATATGGAATAACATAAAATTTAATTACATATATATATAATATAAAAATAAAAAAAATTATTTTATATATATTTCGGGCCAGGCCTCAAAGAAAATTTCCAAACCCGCCCATTAAACTAATCGGGCTTAAAAAAAATTTTCACGCCCTATAATTTATGAACATGCTTAGGCAGGTCTATTAGGCTTGCGGGCCCATGACCATCGCCAGTCCAAACTGGCGAGAGATGGATATGGTCCCGATTTGATCCATTACCTTTGTCTTTCGTTCAACCTCGTCATTCCCTCTTTTTAATGGTAATAGTGGTGGGATACACATTGTACGTGGAAAGTTATGTTGACTAATTTGTAGTGAGAAAAATGCTATGGATAGGCGTCACCTGATCGCTGCCATGTTGGCCCGATCCCACCTATAATAAGTGGGGCAAGCTGATGTGACAGTAATCAGGCGGCGTTTGACTGACCGCCACGTCTACCTATAACACTCCTCTTTGTAGTGATTACATTTGGGATTAAACTTGTTGAGAAGTTATAGGTTGTTATCTAATCGATTTTACTTTATAAATTTAATTGTTCTTATTTGCAATTATATACATAGTTTTTTTTTACATAGATTTATTGAATATAATTTACTATTATATGAAAAATTAAGTTCTCTGCATGTCATTGATAATTGACAGAAGCGAAGTCTAAAAATAAAAATGCAAAGAAGGTGACCATTGTATATGCAAGTAACAAACAAAGGTACTTTTGAGAATCGAAACAAACCCCCAATTTCACAGGTTTCCAAGTTTAAGCACAAAGAAACCTGTTTCTATGTTTGACTCTTTTTAATTGCAATGAACTTAAAAGAGTCTTATTGATTTCATTGCCTTCTCATTTCACCTAGAGAGAGAGAGAGAGAGAGAGAGTGTGTATGTGTGTGTGTGTCAATGTTTGTAAAATCCCATAGGTCGAGCGAAGGGGTGTTCATAGATCAAAATTCACTTATCCTTGTCGACCATCTCCAAAAGAATTTAATGTTCAATATGAGAGTAATCTTAAGGAGACTTTTCTTTTAATCATTGAACATAGGAGAGGCATTTTAAGCCTTGAACTAATTACTCAGACGTAATGGGGTTTGGATCCAATTTGAGTCATGCTAGTTGCCTGAAGATCCGTGCTAGCAATTATTGGGAATATTTTTTTTTAAAAAGACATGGTTATTTGAACCTAATTTGAGTTATGCTGATTTGGCTGAAAATCTTTATTAGTAATTATTGGGAATATTTTTTTAAAAGACATGGTTGCTAAAACATTAATATGGGAACCAAAAAAATATCGATATAGTGATGAAATATTTTCTTTTCCTTTTATATCTAAGAATTTAGTTATCATTTTCATTTAAACCATTTTTTTGCCATGATGTTACGATTTCAAAGGCAATTTGCAAAAAAGATAAGACAACTACATATCCAATTCTCACACCTTCTATGAACACTGCATTAGTGGAATTATGTAACATACTAGAATTGCAAAACCAAAGAATGTTTAAACTAGACCAAAACCTGTTAGAAGAACCCCAACACATGGGGAAGCGATAACCAAACTCATAACTTGTTCAGGTTGAACCAAACTTGTTCAGGTTGAACAAAAAAAAACCTAGGATCTATTAATGTATATATGTCAGTGTATGCATATTAGCATTAGTTGTACGGATTCTTTTCTAATTTCTAGTTTTCCTTTTCCAATGTTTCTTGTACAACACTTCTCTAAGTGTTATATATAGTGTAGTCTTCACTCCTTGTAAATCAATTCAATTGAATATAATATTAAGAGATTTCTCTCTCTCTCTCTCTCTCTCTCTCTCTCTCTCAAGGTCGATCGTCACCAATAATTCTCCACCTTCCACTTGTGTCAATTATCGGCCTTTCTGCACAATCTGAATCCCTCTTTGGTTGTCCAATTTCATTGCCAATACAACCATCGGATTCTCCTTAGAAAGATGATCACAATGACGCAAAAAGTAGCCTCAAAGTCCCTTACACGCGCCCACATACGCCACTTCAAGATTAATGCGTCATCTCAGTCGCAGCCCTAGTTTCACGCTCCTTCACTCACCCTGGTGCACCGCACATGCGCGCTTGTTTGGTTCTCCACTCGCCCTAGCCACTGCCCTCCTCCACACGCCTAGCGCGTCTACCACTCGCCCGTCAGCGCTCCGTCAGCCTCACGCCACGTCAGTGGTGTAGCCTCAGCTCAGTTCCCCAGCCCGGTTCATCTCTAGACCGGCCAGAGCACTATTTTAACCGGTTCACCTCAATTTTTACTATTTTATTAATAGTTTAGACCGTTTCCCACATTGTTTTGGCCTTCTGAACCTATTTCTGGGCTTTATGTTCCCAAGTTCGGCTTCTAAAGCACTACATTGGTTTGGTAAGCCCTTAATTCTCATCCTATAGATCATTCTGATATTGCCCATCTGATTTCTATCATTCTTGAGGGTTCTAACTACATCCCATGTGCTTAGGCTATGTCTAGCTTTCACAAGTGTCGTAAGCTTTTGCGTTATGTTACTGGTGATATCCAAGAACCCACACCAATTAAGGATGAAATAGCTAACAAACTTCTTGAACGGCTTGAAGAATGGGATTGCAAGAATTATTAGATTATCACTTGGTTTTGGAATACCTCCTCTTTATCCATCAGTTTTCAGTTCGGTCGCTGTAAGATAACCAAAGCTATTTGGGATTTTATCAGTAACTGTTACACCACAGCAGATCCTGCTCATCAATATCAGCTTTTGAGCACTCTTCATCGGATGCGGCAGGATCCTGGTCAATCTATCAATAGTTTCTTCTCCTAGATGTATTCTATTTGGGATCAATTATCCTATTCAGATCCTATGTGGCATTGTTTTGGTGATGCAGAGAAGTTTATGCCTATCGCAATTAGTAGCATCTGATAATGTTTCTTATGGCTCTCACTACTATGTTTGAGCCTATTTGAGCCTCTCTCCTATATCGTAGTCCATTACCCACCTTAGAGCAAGTTCTTTCAGAGCTTCTTTCCGAATAGACTTGGTTGGATACTCTCCACACCCATCATGTTGACATTGCTCTTGCCAATCAACATTCTAGTAGTAGTTCTTCCACTCCTTCTAAAGGTAATTCATTTGAGACCTACTGCAAGTATTGTAACCTGCTTGTACTCTAAAAGTACAATTTACATGCTTTTAATTAGTTATTTGTTAGCCTTAGAATAGGTTTAATTATGTTGTTTTAGTCCTAATTCATTACTAATTTAGTTTATGTATGTTTTTACGAATTCTGGCTTAAAAAGGAGACATTCACGCTAAATTGGAAAAGCCATTTGAAGTGTGTTCGAAGGGCGTTCAAACGGTAAATAGTGGCATTTGAACGGTGAACAAGCATTCAAAGTGGCGTTCGAACGGTACGTCAAATAGTGTCACGCTAAAATTAGGTCTGAAGACCTTTCGATAGATTCAGAGAGCATAAAATCCGTCCGAAGAGCGTTACAACAACATTCGAACGGTCAATTAGGTGTTCGAAGGCCGTTCGAACAATGTGGCAGGGGTTTTTATTTTTTTTGCTGCTTATGTAAGCTAAGATTGCACCTCTTTTAGGGGGATTCTAGGGTTGACGTCTTTTCTAAGTTTTAGGAGTAGATTAGGGTATTTTATTCATAGTTTTCATTCAATTTTCAATTCCTGTAATCAAATTACTTAGTCTTTCAATATATTTTCAATACAACTTTGCGTATCTATAACTATGATGAGTAGTTAGATTTCATCTTGGGATTCAGAGTGAAGATCAATTGAATATCTTAGATGAACAAAAGAGGTACGTTTTTAGTTTTAAAGTTTAATTTTCTAGCTTTCTTTATTCTTCTTCTTCGTTCTAAAAACCTTCAAAAACCTGAACGTTTGATTATGTTCGATAATGTTTATGCGTGAGTCTATATTCAGTATATGCGCTGCAAGAATCAATGGTACTCGTCCTTGATTTTAACGACCCGATTTATTTTAACAGTTGAAGTTTTGAAGAACACTTGGTTTTATTGCTAAATCTTTTGAATTCAAGACGCACAATGTAGTCGAAAGATTTGAGTTATTAAATTATGTCCTTCAAAATTTCAAGAAACATAATTGGTTGGACTGATTGATTCCAGGACTTTTTCAGTTTTCTTAGTTTAGATTAGATAACCAATCTTTCCTTAACCTAAATTAAATTTTTGTTTATTGGAGTGTTTTTCCTAAGATTTTTGATCCATGGTAAGTTTTCCTATTTACGTAAACCATTTTCCTTGTGGGATCGACCTAGTACTTAAGAGAAATTATTACTACATCGTGGTTGTACACTTGCAGTTAAGTATTACTCTTTTAGGGAGCGATCAAGTTTTTGACACCGTTGCCGGGGAAGCTGCGTTTTACGTTGGTGGACGAGCCTTGGAGATTCTATTTTGGAGGAAGCACTTTGCCATCATTCTACAAACACAAGTGAACTTAATAGCTCATTTGGATTACTTTGTTCTATCTTTTATTTTTGAGCATTTATTTTTGTTTTTCTTTTGGTTACATTGGGTTTGTGCATATTTGTTGTGGGATTGGGAGGATAGGTTGTTTTCATATACTTGTTGGTTGGTCTTGTATACATCTTATTTATGGATTATCCTTGAAATTTTTTTCTACAAGTCCTTATTCATACACGGCACAACCACAAGGCTATTATCCACCTATAAACTTTTCAGAGTTGAGCTCTTAGGCTTCACTATATGGTTCTTATGAACAACCACCACAACAACTGTACTACCATGCACAACCTTTGTCTCCACCATATGCTTATGATTCATTTACATCTTTTACTTCACCTTACATATTTCACGAAATATATCCTTTATTATCTTATCAACCTTTGGTAGAGAATCAAGAGAACATGCAGTCATTTTACATGCCATATCCCACAAGTATGTCCTCGGGGTTTAAGAATACTAATAAAGAGGCAAAAGTTGACACTCTTGCACAAATTCATCAGGAATTAGATGAACTAACTCAACGAGTGGCCCTGTTAACATAAGAGCCAATGGATCGTGAGAGGAAAGAGCTTCCAACTCAACCTCGAGATGATCCTACATATGAGATGTTCACAATTCCATATATGAGTAGTCATGACCAAGGTCTCTCCGTTATCGCCTTTAAGATTGAATATGAAATATAGAACATCAATGTTCCTGTGGTGTCTGATCCAAGGGAAAACATTTTCAGGGTGGATGATGATGAGGTTAAAGAAGAGGTATTTATTCATCCTGAGGTGTTTGAACTGAGGGAAGTGATACCTAAAGAAGAGGTGAACGAGGAAGGAACAACAGAGAGTGAGAGAGAGGAACCCAATAGAGAGGAGCCCAAGATTAAGGACTCCCAACAAAAAAAGGTGATCGAGGAAGGAGTAATGGAGAGTGAGATAACCCATACTCCTCTTCAACATGAATTAAGCCTTAACATCCCTATCATGCAAAATTCTATTTTTATTCTTTATCCTTTACAAACTTGCATAAGTGTTTTGTATGATTTTGGGCTCAATAGTATTCGTAAATATGGATATTTATTAATGTTGAACTTATTACTCATGGTAAATGGTAAGTGATTCCATGCAAGCAAACACCCTCGATGTGGTGTTGGATAGTCTTTTCTTGTGTCTTTTGGTAGTGTAGGAGTAGTTCGATAGTTTTTGTTTTCTTTTGTTTTGTTTTAGAGTTCTTCCCTAGTTAGGGGGAGGGTGTTGTCCCACCGGGTTTTTCCATTCCTTTTTCATGTATTCATGTTTTTTTTTCTCTTTACTTGATGCATTGAGGACATTGCATCATTCTAGTTGGGAAGTGGGGAAGACTATTAGTCTTTTTGTTTTGTTTTGTTCTTTTTGTTTATATAAAAACCCATAAAAAACTTATAAGAAAAATTGGAAAAAAAAATTTCAAACATAGTTCTATTCTATCAAACCTTGTTATGCTTTATTGAGTTATTTTCAGGTATTAGTTCAGATTAATCTATCGTTTGGACACTTGGAAGTCTTTGGTAAAGGTTTGATGTATCATATGGTTCGGTACTTTGGTTTGTATTTCTCACACTTTTCCATATACTCTTTATGTTTATTGTTGCAATTGGAAGTGTTGGAGATTATCTTGAGGAACCATTTGTGTACCCGTGTCGTAGTGAGTATGATGATAAGTTACTTTGTTCCATGTTTTTGACTAAATTAGAGATGATTGATTCACCTTAGATGTTATGATGCATTGCAAGTTTTTGTCATAAAACCATTATAAGAGAGAGCTTACATTGTTGTGCACTAGTGTGTTATATGATATTTTTATGTTTTTCTCTTATACATGCATGTCCTTATAAAGTGAAAATTTTATACCTTGTGACCCTTAGAGCCTATTTATCGCCTTTTGAGAGTGATTTACATTTATTTAAGATTCTTTATTGATCTTCATTCATTGAATAACTTTATTATGCTTGATTTTGGTTTACATGTTGAGTATTAGTTGGAGTTATTAACACTTTATACGCTCTTGAAGTTTTGATTTGATGTGGTTTTCAGATTATAAAAGTAGAGCCCATTTCAGTCCATTGAGCCATTCATATTTATATTTCTTTCTCGATATTCGTATGCACATGAGTTTAAAAATTTGTCAATGCTAAATTTCGGCGTTGGTGCATTGCTTATACAATTGTGGAGTTGAAAGTATATGGAGTTGAAAAGTAAGGAAAAGAGAAGGAAAGGATGAAAAGGAGGTGAAAAGAAACTAAAAAAAATCAAATGAAAAAGAAATGAAGGAAGATGAAAAAGTTCGAAAGTTCTTCAAAAGCTGGAAGTTTGAAAGTGAATGCTCATTCATCATCATGTGTACGCATGCATATATTGAAATCTATTATCACTTTCTATCATCTTTAATGGCTCTTTTTTCATTCACTATCCATATGGCCACAATATCCGAAATTATATGAATCTTTAATTCACTTGCGTATAAGTCATCAATGTCAATTCTCTAATTGTGCTTAAACAGTAAATTTTCTTTCATAAAGTTATGCCAAGTCGATACACTTATAATTATTTTGTTTTTTATTCGAAATTGCTCTACTTGCATGTCTTGTATATTTACTCTTAAAATGAGCTTTTCATTGAGAGATCACGTGTGTTTATGTTCAAAGTTGAGTGTATGCCTTGTGAGACTTAGGTCGAAACATAAAAGATATAATTGTACGAGTTACAAGACATTAGAGTCATATGCCATTGATAATGCACTTTGATATATTCTATTTCTTCGATGCGTTATGCATTTTCCTTGCGATGACTTATGATCTAGGTGGATTGAGACTTGACTTGAATGAGGTTAATGCATGTTTCATGTTCTTTGATATCATATTGACATTACATGGATAGATGTTTGTAGGTATTTATTACTGTAAGCCCTTACGAGACACTACTTTTCCACTAGGGGTAACCTAGGGATTTAAAGGGTTAGTGCATATGCTAAATGCACTCGTGACTCCCATAAAAGTGAATATATGTTTTTGGTTTTAGTATTTTACTAGGGACTAGCAAAAGGTTAGTTAGGGGGTGTGATTGTACTTTAAAAGTACAATTTACGTGCCTTTAATTAGTTATTTGTTAGCCTTAGAAAAAGTTTAATTATGTTGTTTTAGTCCTAATTCGTTACTAACTTAGTTTTATGTATGTTTTCAGGGATTCTGGCTTAAAAAGGAGAAATTCGCGCTAAATTGGAAAAGCTGTTTGAAGTGTGTTTGAAGGGCATTCAAACTGTGAATAGTGGTGTTCGAATGGTGAACAGGCATTTTAAGTGGCGTTCGAACGGTACGTCAAATGGTGTCACGCTAAAATCAGGTCCAAAGACTATTTGATAGATTCAGAGAGCATAAAATTCGTTCGAAGAGCGTTACAAGATCGTTCGAACGGTCAATTAGGCGTTCAAAGGCTGTTCAAAGGCCGTTTGAATGGTGCGGTTGGGTTTCTTATTTTTTCTGCTGCCTATACAAGCTAAGATTGAACCTCTTTTAGGGGGATTTTAGGGTTGACATTTTTTCTGAGTTTTAGGAGTAGATTAGAGTATTTTATTAATAGTTTTCATTTAATTTTTAATTCCTGTAATCAGAGTACTCAGTCTTTCAATATATTTTCAATACAACTTTGCGTATCCATAACTATGATGAGTAGCTAGAATTTATCTTGGGATCGAGAGTGAAGATCAATTGAATATCTTAGATGAACAAAAGAGGTACGTTCTTGGTTTTAAAGTTAAATTTTTTTGGCTTTCTTTCTTCTTCTTTTTCATTCTAGAAACCTTTGAAAACCTGGATGTTTGATTATATTCTGTAACGTTTATGCGTGAGTCTATATTTAGTAAATACGCTGCACAAATCGATGGTACTCGTCCTTAATTCTAATAACCTGATTTATTCTAAAAGTTGAAGCTTTGAAGAACATTTGGTTTTATTGCTAAATCTTTCAAATCTGAGACTCACAACGTAGTTGAAGAATTTGAGTTATTAAATTATCACATTCGAAATTCCAAGAAACGCAATTGGTTGGATCAATTGATTCCAAGACTTTTTTAGTTTTCTTAGTTTAGATTTGATAACCAATCTTTCCGTAACCTAAAATCAGATTTTTGTTTATAGGAGTGTTTTTACTAAGATTTTTGATCCAAAGTAAGTTTTCCTATTTACGTAAACCATCTTCCATGTGGGATCGACCTCGTACTTACAAGAACTTATTACTACATCGTGGCCATGCACTTGTGGTTAAGTATCACCCTTTGAGGGAGCGATTATAACAAGTTTGATCATTCTTTACGGAGTTTTCCTATTCGTATTTGTAAGTTCTACTTTAAGATTGGTCCAGGCCATTATCAGTGGGAGTGTTTCAAGAATCCAAATCCTTCTCGGGCTCCTTCGTCCAGAAATACTTCATATAGATTTGCACCTACTTCTCGCTCTACTGTTGCCATTGCTGAGGATTCTCCTGATCCTTCTATGTCACATCTTTCTATCAATGATCTTTAAGATCTTTTCAAACAGGTTATCTCCACTTCTGGTAACCCACCTTCTATGCTCTGTCTGTCATATCAAGTGCATCCTCTTGGTTTTTTTGATTTTGCTTACTGTAACCATATGACATCTAATTCATCTATCTTTTCCACTAAAACTCCTGTATCTAGTATTCCTATTATTCATATTGTAGATGGATAGCAACTATACTGGCAATATTTCTACTTCTAATCTTTCACTTCCACATGCCTACTTTATACGTACACTCACTCTCAATCTTAACTATGTTGGTTAATTGTGTGATATTGGCCTTATTGTCACCTTTTCCTCCATTTGTTGTGTTGTGTAGGATCCAAAGACAGGACAGACTCTTGGGATTGGCCGTAAACATGGACTCTTGTTTGAGCTCTACACTGGAATATGGTATTAACTATAAGGAGACATTTGCTCTTGTTGCTTGTCTCACTTCTGTACGTAGCTTAATTGCAGTTCTCGCGGTGTCAAAATGGGGTTTATGTCAAATGGATATAAAAATTTTTTTTCTCAACGTTGATCTTACTGAGGAAGTCTATATGCAACCCCTTCCAGGTTCTTCTCCTCCATTCCACAAGGTTTGTAAGCTTAACCTTATCCTCTATGGCCTTAAGTAAGCTCCTCGATTCCAGTTTGCTAAGTTCAGTTCTACCATTGGGGATTTTGGTTTCTCCTGTAGTCCTTATGAGTTAGCTATTTTCATTCAAAAATCTAAGCAGGGTACTATCATTTTCCTTCTTGATGTTGATGATATGACCCTTATTGGAGATGATTTTACTGGTATTTCTAAGCTCAAAAATTTTCTTCACACACGCTTTGAGATGAAAGATCTTGGCTATCTCAGCTACTTCTTGAGGCTTGAGATTTCATCTAACTCTGATGGTTATTATCTATCTCAGGACAAGTATGCTTTTGATCTTCTCACTCGTGCAGGTCTCACTAACAGCAAGACTACTTCCACCTGTTTGGAGCCGAATGTTCGGCTCACTCCTTTAGATGGCACACCTCTCCCTGATCCAATCTTTACTGACAGTTGATAAGTAGTCTTGTCTATCTTACTATCATTTGACCAAACATACCTTTGTTATCCATCTTGTTAGCCAGTTTTTATTTGCTCCACGCTCTACTCATTATGTTGCTGCTTTCTTCATTCTTTGCTATGTGAAGGGTACATTATTTCATGGCCTCCATTATTCTAGTGACTTTTTTCTCAAGCTCTGTGCCTATTTTGATGCTGATTGAGCATGTGATCCTACTAATCGTTGGTTTACCACAAAATTCTATTGCTTCTTAGGTACTTCCCTTATCTCTGGGTGCATCAAGAAATAAACTGTTACATCTTGTTCCAGTACTGAGGCCGAGTATCGTGCTCTTGTTAACACTACTCAAGAGCTTCTTTTGCTTCACTGGTTACTTACAAATATAGGGGTAACTCATTCTGGTGCCACTGTCCTTTGTTGTGGTAATCGTAGTGTCAAGCCCACTCCGAATTAGGTGTCATTAACACCATCTTAGGGCGAGTGTGATTGCACATGTTACCAACCTGTAAGCAAAACCTCATAACAATCCTAAAGATAAGAATCTTATCAGGATTGAACAACATTATTAAATATAAAACCATCCTAGAATCTCTATATAAACCATCTCACAATCCAATAACTTATATAAAGAGAAGTATTGAGTTAAACTCACTATAATTACAAAACCGAAATATAAATAAACTTCCATCCACTGACAGTATATACAAAACTACCGACACAACAAAATAGAGCTTCATGAAGCTCCTGACTTGACACCATTTGTAGTGGACTAGACCTCTTCTCCATCTCACCTGCAAAACAATCTGTGTGAGTGTGAGCTATATATCAACGTGCTCACAAAGATACTTAAACACATAAAGAATGAACGATAAATAACCACTGAAGAATACACCACCACTGAAATGTAATATCTTATGTGACGTAATGTATGATACGCCACAAATGAACACACGATTTAGATAACATTGGCCTAATATATTGATGGCTTGTTATCAAGGAATGTCCACCGTGACACCCTTTAGGTTAGTCCACTGTGACTAAACTTTAGGTTGGTCCCACATGACCGAACCTTCTCTTGTGTAATGTAAATTATGCACACAATATGAGTTGTATGCAAATATCACCTTATAATCTAACAATCACCATCAATATAGATAATAAGAAATTCAATACAATATGTGTAAGAATATATTAAACTTCCCATCATATATCACTTACAACCAAAATAATGTCACTCCTTAGATTGGACAGGAGTTTTGTGAACCACTTCCGCACCTAACACACATCACCATATCAAACTTGTGAAACATATACTATATCGTAATTCAATAAGCATCAATATATAAAATGATACTTCCAATATCATACTAGAATATTATACAAGTGTGCCAATGCATAACATGAGTACAAAACTTAAAAGTTGAAATATTAGTCCCTCAACACAGATTTACTCTTTGAATCACAACAACCTTAAAATAAAGAATTTATATTCTAGATCAGTTTCATATGAAAATAGGCTTAAACACTTTTAATTTAATAGGTCATGGGTCAAAAATGTATTTCAAATAAAAAAGTTATGTCCAATGAAAGATGGACTATAATTCTGGAAAACAATTTTGCTAATAGTAATTTTTTTATCAACTTTAAACTACAATATCTCTTAATTTAGAAAGATCTAGAGTACAAGCTTTATATAAGTAGAAATATTTATGAGTCTACTTTTCAACGCTTCAAATGATGTAACGTTTTGAGTTTTGTAGATTGAGTTATGACTATTTTACTAAAGAGTGTTGTAGCTCTTGAAACGCGCCACTAGGTGCCCCCTAACACCCTCCTGACAGCTCACTGCGCCACTAGGCACCCCCTGGCACCCTCCTAGCAGCCCATTGCATCACTTGGCGCACTCCAGGTGCTCAAGTGCTCCCCTCTCCCTCCTTGGTCTGAATGCACCTGTAAAACATGGTTTAAACCTTTCATGCACATCCAACACAACAACAAGTTTTCCTAAGATTCAATATGAAGTTCTAAAGCCATAAACAAGTTTTCAAACACCAAAAATATGCACAACATGAGGATTCAAGGCTTTCTCCTTGTAGATCCTAAACACTTTCCCACACCTCACTTCAATTCTCACCTCCATAACATAAAATAGTATGCTAACATGCAAGAATCAGCAAATATGTAATGAAGCAAATACAAACATGAGGTTTCTCACATTCAACAATAAAATCAAAAGTTTCCCCTTTAATTCCTTCTTCCTTTTCTTGCTTTCTCTCTTCTCTTCTCTTTTCTCTCCCTTTTTCTCACTTTCTTTATCACCAAACACATTTCTCTACACAAGCTCCTCCCTTCTCTATCTTTTTTTGACTTGAAGCCAACTATAGATACAATATGTATCTATCTCCTCACATGTCACACATACACATATGCTAGCACAAGCACACACCACACACACACACGCACCTTATGCACACACCTCACTTATATAAAGCACATACCTAGGTGGCACACACCTACACCTCCTTGCTTGCCTAATTCAAATAATTAACATAATTAATCACATTTATGGTAATTAATCATCACTAACATAAGCTAAATATGGAGATTAATTAAACTAATTAACCAAGGATTAAGCCCACTAATCATGCTAAAAAATATGATAATCCCTCAATGGCATGTTCTCATTAAAACATACTAATCAAGCTCATCAATTAGTATAATCACACACTAGAATGTATGTAATTAAGCTACACATGACATTAAACAAGTTAGGATTTTACACGTAGTGCCATTCTCATTGCTCATAATGATATTTTTTTATGATCGCACTAAACACATTGAAATAGATTGTTATTTCATTCATCAGTAAGTTGTTAATGGTACTATTCGTCTTCATTCTATCATCTCTTCTGATCAGGCCGTTGATATCTTCGCCAAGGTACATCCACCTAGATGCTTTCAGGATTTGGTTTCTAAACTCAAGTTGATCTCTGCTTAGCCACCGTGAATTTGAGAGAGGATGTTAATTTATATATATATATATATATTAGTGTATAGCATTTGTTATAGGGATTCTTTCCTAATTTCTAACTTTTCTTTTCCAATGTTTCTTGTACAACATTTCTCTAAGTGTTATATATAGTGTAGTCTTCACTCTTTGTAAATCAATTCAATTGAATATAATATTTAGAGATTTCTCTCTCTCTCTCTCATTCTTCTAACAGGACCTGTGGATGTTTTACTTGCCTTCAGTCTTCAAACAGCGACCAAGCTCATGATTGAGCGTTATTACAGTAGCCCGGCCACAACTCAAAAAGCTCACTCAAACACTCACAGTATAAAAAGAGGGGAGAAGAAAGCTTTGGTTTTGCTCTCTGAGCTGGAGTGTAAAAAACAAAAGCCAAACCATGTATATAGAGGTTGCCAAGGCAAATGAAGTGACAGTCGGTCAGAGGCTTTTCTCACATTTGTGTAGGAAATTTGTCAACCTGTTGGGCCTCATGGGCACCCGGTTGAGGTCCAAACTCTAACCCAATGTCCAACAAACCCCAAACATAAAAGGTTGTCGTGGAAAACAGAGGGAAAAGCTCTAATTAACCGCACAAAGTGGACAAACAAGAATCACCCATCCCCCTGAAACTGGGGGTTCAAAAAACACTCCAGGAGAAATAAATAGGATTTTTTATTATTTTATTAAAAGAACTCCAACGCTATCTACTAACAGTTCAGAAAAAGAGTTTTATAGAACATCTCCATGATTTGATACAAACATATAAATTTTTAAGGCATAAAGTCACATAAAGGATACAAATTTTGCAAGATTCGCCATCCAAATGTCGTATTCCAAATGGAAATATGCCGCAAATAACACTCCAAATTTTTGTTTATCGAGTCGAGTTCGAACCGAACTAAAAAATTAATAAATTTTAAAATGTGTTAAGTTTGACTTATTTATATAACAAACTAAATACGAGTCGAGTTCTAATAACTTGGTTCGTTTTACAGTTCTAGTCTCAATGGCCCAAAACTGTCCTAGTAAGTTATTGGGTTAATTATACTTTTATCCCTAATTATGACTCAATATTAATTCACTCCTTAAATTAGAAAAATACTACAATGTGACTAAAGTTGGAGGTTTCTTGACAGTATAAGCATTGTTAATTGGTAACACAGGCGAATTGACGTTTTTAACCATCTTCCCTCTTTTTCTCTCTTTTTTTTTCCCTACTTCTGTGGAACCAGCGCCTTTCTCTTCTCTGGCCACTTGTGCCACCTTCTCATCTTTCTCCTCCATCACTACAAAAAGGATTAAAATTTCATTTTGAGAGCTTATTTGGGTCGGTTCGAAAACAGAAATATTTGAGAATATTTTAAGATGTTTTGAAAATATTTTAAAAATAACAAATACTAAAATAGTAAAATACAATCTTTTGTATTTTTTTCAATAAAAATTATACAACATTTAGAAAAAGTTTTAAATTCTAGTTAACATAACTTATTATTTTGGTATATAGCGTTGTGTTTTGGTGCAAATATTTCTATGTTCTAGTGTATTTGAATGAAAATAATAATGTTTTATTATTCCACTAATATTTCATTTCAATATCTTTAGGAATGAAAATGTTTCAACCGTTGCAAGGAAAATAAATAGAAATTTTGTTACTTGCACAACTGTCCACAGCCGATCACCCAGCCATCTCCTCCCTCTTTATTCTTTACCTACATCTTTCTTCTATTGTTGCCATATACATACACGTCTCAACACAACATGTACTAAACCACTAAAAAACCCGTACACTGAACAAAAAAAGTTCAGACTCTCGGCCATTTAAGTTTATACAAATTCACATGTGATCAACGTAGATCTGCCCTAGAAAATGAATCGCGTATGGCTATGTGAAACGTAACCTACTGTGTACAATAGAGAGAGAGAGAGAGAGAGAGAGAGAGAGAGAGAGAGAGAGAGAGAGAGAGAGAGAGAGAGAGAGAGAGAGAGAGAGAGAGAAACAATCTCTTCAGAATGAAAGCATATTAGGGACGTTGTCACAGATATCGACGATCTTCTTATTCAATTTGGACGCCATGTTGTTGCTGAGGAGAGAGATCCATTGAACATATAGCTTTTTTTCCCTGCTTGTCACAGAGACATCCCTTTTCTTTTCTTCTTTCTCTTTTTTCAGAATGAACCCATACACGGATGTTAGAACATGTAGAACAAAGGAAATTATAGCAAGCCCATTGGAATTCAATTATTAGGGTACATAAAGAAATCCAATCTCTGCTTACAAACCCCCGAGCCATTGCAAAGAGCTTACTTTCATCAACTAACTCAGAAAAAAAAGAAAAAGAAGCATGGGTTCTTGGAAGTGGTTGGGCTCCTTTTAACGGTTTAGATGGAACAACATTTTGAAAGTTGGCTTTCTTCTCAATGTATGCTTTGGGCTTGTTGTTCTCTAAGCATTTAGGGATAGAATGAGCCAATGAATTTTTTAACAGTATGGATGGTGGGCACTTGTTTGTTCGCTTCACTTCATTTTAACTCCGAAAACTACAAATGGATAAGGGTGATGCTATACAATAAAAATAACTCATGTAGAATGTATAAGTATAATGATATAGTTGAATGAGAATTCTGGTTTTAAAAAGAAAACATTATTATAATGATTCCTACTTATAAAAATACTATTGTATTATTATTTTGATGAGATTTTATTCATAATTTTTTTTAAAGGAATAACATTTTTCAATGGATAAACAAGAGAGTCAATCAACATGGATATCCCTGTGCGTGTAAGATTATATAACATATCGGTGTGTGTGCATGCATACACGGATACCTATAGCCATTTGCAAGGGAAATTGGTCCAATTTTTTTTAAAAATTTCAATGTAAGGGCATTTTTGGTCTTAAAAGATATCATTTTTCAGTCACGTTTAAGTCACATGACTTTTTTTTATTAGTCAAACTAACACTAACCTAACAGAAGGTGTAAATTGACGTAATTATATCGTTACTGGAGTCAAAATGTCTACTTTTTTAGTTGAAAAAATAAAGTAACACAGTGTCATACTTGAGGGGTCAAAGAATAACTAACTCTACTCCTATAAATACTGCATTAGTGGTAGAGGGATGCTATGAACACAGACAATGACTGTCCGTCACATTAGCTGAGTTTGGTTTCTTCTAACAAGTTTAAACAATCTTTGAGTTTTGCAATTATGGTCTCTTGCATAATACCACTAAGGATTTTACTAGCAAAATCCTTAGTGGTATTATGTGGACAACCGTAGCTGTTCTTGGCAAAATTCTTAGTGGTATTATGCAACAAATAGAATTGCAAAACCCAAGATTGTTTAAACCTGTTAGAAGAAACCAACCTCGAAACTTGTTCAGGTTGAACCAAAAATAAGAAACCCAGGATCTGTGGATGTTTTACATGCCTTCATTCTTCAAACGAGACCAAACTCAAGGTCGGATGTTTTTAGAGTATAGTAGCCCAACCACAACTCAGAAAGCTCACTCAAACACTCACAGTATAAAAAGAGAGGAGAAGAAAGCTTTGGTTTTGCTCTCTAAACTAGTGTGTAAAAAACAAAAGCCAAACCATGTAAATAGAGGTTGCTAAGGCTGTGAAGTGAGAGTCGGTGAGAGGCTTCTCTCAGTTTCCACATCTGTACACGAAATAGGTCAAGCCGTTGGGCTTCCATGGCCCAAACCCTCACCCAATGTCCTACAAAATCGAAACAAAAAAGGTTGTAGAAAAAAGTGAGAAAAGCCCTAGCTAACTGCACAAAAGTGGCCCCCCCCCACCCCCCCCGGGTGGGGCTCCGAAACAGTCGAGTAAAAAAAAAGGATTTTTATTATTTTATTAAAAGAAATCCAACACTATCTACTAACACTTGAGGAAAAAAATCATATAAAATTTCCATGACTCAATACAAACATATAAATTCAGTGTCATAAAGTCACATGAAGGATACAAATTTTCTTAGATTCGCCATCCAAATGTTGTACTTCAAATGGAAAAATAAGCATAATTCAAAGTTTTGGAGGCGTAACACAGTTATCTGCGGCACATAACACCCAAAAAATATCAATTATCACATAATAGCATGAAGCAAATTAAATTGTATTCTTTTAATCAAGGTCATAGAAGTGTGATCCTATAGAATAGATCCTATGCTTATAAGGTAAAAGGTATTATTCATCTATCAAGAAATATAGTTCCTTACAGCAAGATAAGAGTAGGAGGAATTGATTATTACCACTAAAAAAAAAATAGTGAAAAAATAACTGAAAAGAAGACAAATAGGAGGCTGCTAACCATCCAGCCAGTACTTCATTGTGATGAAAACCACAGCAAAAAATGGAATGAAATTGTAGAACACGGTAAAGATTAATTAAAGGTTATTAAATCAGGGAAGACAAAGAAACCTGAAAAGGATTAGACATTTTAATATATGCGAACACTACGTGAAGTTTTCGAGCATTAACTCTGTTTTGTATGGAGACATGTTTAACTAATATAGGTGCTAAGGCATGAAAAATACCTGTTAAAGGAGTTTAATCCCATTGAAAACCTCCCCTAACTTTAATTGGCATATTTACCGGCCTGATCAAATTGCTAAATCCTTCATTACCCATCCCACCCTTCTTAACTAACCGAGGAACATTCCATAGCTTGGTCTCAGAGACTAGCAGTCTTCTCGAATGGTGATCATTTTATGTTCACCGAGAAGGTTATACAGCACAACTCCTCAATCTGTTCTACTTTTATTCATGTTCAATCATATGTAAGCATCCAATGATCCAAACAGTTTGTTATAACAAGTACTTGCTCAGGGGACAAGCCAACTAAGCATCAAATTATCCGAAAGAACTGCAAGTTTTGAGTTCATCATTGGCAAAAGACAAGTCAGGTTATGCAATTAGAATCTTCATTTTATTGCTGCAACTAATTGTTGGAACCCAACAATTAACTCACACTGGAAGATGGAAATTGCAATAGAATTCTCTCCAATTTGGGATGGAGACAAACCACAAATACAATCAAATTCCGTACCCATTCTACTTGTTTGTGGACTTATTTAAAGGAAACTAAACCAACGGCTACTTCCTAAATAATCTCAACTGAGACTCGACAATATTTCCCATCCTTGTGCCTAAAGACAAGCACTTGGTGGGCAACTGACTTCCTTTAAAATAGCTTCGGCTCATGTGCCACCACCCAACTGAAATGGTCCTCCCTGCTCTGCGGTCAACACAGCCAGATATTTTGAATTTGCCTTCCTGATTCTTTGGGGTCTAACACTAATAAGCATGAAATTTTCAAGAACAACTTGCAATTTCAGTTCATCAATGGCAAAATACAAGTCAGCTCATGCTTGTTCTTCACATTTATCGCTATTGTAGATGAAAATGTTCTTACTTCTTTGAAACTCTCTCACTATCAGCCCCAGGTCAGTCAATATGCAATTTTTAGTTTTTTTTCCCTCTTTTTCTGTAAAATCCTTGCTCAATATACGACATGAAAAGAAACCAACAAAAACAATTTCACGAGAAGTATGCAATACAATTCTCTCCCCCTCTTTTACAGGACTCATGCATACACCTCTTCTCCTTTTTTTTGCAAATTGACAAAGGTACAAACAAGCACAAAGTAATCGCAGAAGAGAATAATACAAATAACCAACCATTAAAGAAAATGACACTCATTTTCTTTATCTTTTTCCTCTTTTTTATTTTATTTTATTTGAATAAGCGGATTAATGGCAGTTTTGCTACTAATGCAGTGGAGCACCATAGTCATAATATATTTACGTAGTCTAGAAACATGCATATAAAAGAAAAGATAGTTTTGATCATAGTGCAAATTACTGAGTTTGCGACACTCCATGAACATATAGCTGGGTAAACACTTCCTTTCATCAGAGAAGATAATTCTAGCCAAGACGTAACCTACTTTTACAAGCCCGTTTATATAAAAAAAAACATCAACTCTGTGCATCATATGGTTTAAATGATAAGAACTATCATCAAAGTGTTAGAAAAAATATTGTATAATGTTTTCCATATAAATTGAAGCCATAATAAAGTGAAATGAAATATAATGATAAATAATATTAAATAATGTGTATGAAATAATGTAATGTGGTATATTCAATAAATCATATATGAAAAGATAATAAAATATGCAATAAAGGGGAGATCAAGTTGAGTGTTGCGCACTCTTAGCTTCAGACAGATTCGTCCCCCACACAGGTGCCCATGGTATTAATGAACATCTATCTCAAGGATAAAATAATCACAATCTTGAATAAGTAACACTACAATATTCAAGATTCAACGAATCGACCTTATAATTCTACTCTCTCAATGTATGGAATGAATGTAACATGTATGACATAAAACAATGAGTAATTTCTGTCTAATTCTACGCAGAATTATGACATTTAATTCTACACAGAAACTTATAGCATTTCTGATAGAATCAACATGATATGATAATGAACAGACAATATTTTCTACACAGAAAAATTGCAGTCATTTTGTAAAATTTCAACTCTGAAATTCACTACAGAAACACAGAAAAACATGATAGAATTTTCACTGAAATTCATCACACAGAATATATATAACAATTAACCGGATAGAAACCTGGATAGAAATTTGTACAGAATTTCTAAGTTAGAAACGAAGACGAGAAATGACTTATTGAACAGTCAGAATCAGCCTGGAACAATCGCCGGAATCTGGGCAGCACTTCGCCGGAAATGCGCACGGACGTCGCTGGAATCTGGGCACGGAAGTCCTCGTCGGAGAGAGAGAGAGAGAGAGAGAGAGAGAGAGAGAGAGAGAGAGAGAGAGAGAGATGAAAAAATTGTATCAAACCCGTATCTGTTTCGAAGGGGGAATCTTTCTATATAGAGAAAGAATTATACCCCTTCGAAATGGTGCCAGCCAAACGCGCCCTTAAGAAGGGTCGTAACCATTGGAATTTAAATTTAAATTTGAATTGGTTTCGCTCCACATTGTTATAGTTCAAACCACGTCCAAAAATATTAAACCGGCCTAAGCCTTTTTAATATTATTTTAATCATACCCACATTGAATCAGTCGGACAGACGGGCGGCGGCGGCGCGCGTGTGGATTATTGGGTCAACCCATGGGTTCCATAGGTCCTCCCCCTTCCACAAAAGTGGGGTGCCCCTTGGGGCCCAAACCCATCTTTAAATCTAAGCTTTATATACCCATCACTTTTCTTATAGAAAATCAATGCGAGATAAGCTTTTAGTTCCACCCAAAACCATACTTATGGTACCTACTTTGGAGGCCATTATCTCATTCAAACCTCTATGGATTTGAGCAAGTAGATGCTTGTTCTTCATCTCCTTATGGAGGAGAATACAAAGCATTTTGGACCTACTAAAAAAGATATGTGAGTCTCACTTTAATAATGGCTCAAAGTTGGTGTAACACCAAATATTCCAACACAAAGCACTTTCCTTTTATTAGCGAAGATATTCCAGCCAATATGTAACATACTCTTAGAAGCCTATTTGTATTAGAAAGATCAACTCTGTGCGCCATATGGTTTAAACGGTAAAAATACCATCGCTCTCATGTTGGATCTGATATATAATGTACATGTGAGAGAAGAGACATTGGAAAGATGTCATCCGTTTCTTAGAACCACATCTACAATATTGCATTAGAAGAATTATTCAACAGACCAGATTGGAAGAACCCAAGAATTTCATGGAAACATATTAAATTAAACCAAACCTAATATACAAATAAAAGATTGTGGTAGAAAACAAAGACACAGAAGCCCTAATTAACTGTACAGTGGAACAAGAATTATCTAGCCCCTCAAAAACACTCCAGCACTTCAGAAATTAGTACACATCATTAGAAGTTTAGAGCACAGTTACCAAACCATCTAACTAGAAAAGGGAAGGGGGATAAAGGAGAAACAGTCATCTAGCAGGCCATATTATTGACCCAGTGAAGGGAAGAGTTCAATGGTTGTTGGTTTAATCACTGGGTCAGATCCTTTTATCATTCACCATATTATCTAACATGGACATCAAAAAATATACAGCACCAAAAAAAGGGAAAAAAGCCTCACATTTTGTTCAGCTAGATATAAAATGCACAATTATTCATTTTTCACATATTTGTAATTTTTAAGTTTACTTTATTTCCTTATACTTTAGTAGTGCAGAACCCCGCACTAAGTAGCAGGTGAGCATGAGGGTCAGCACCATGTAAGCACCACAGGTTGGTTAGTCACGTACTCTATGTGAGTCTCCTATAACACCCCTTGGGTCAAAGGTTGATTGTTGGCCCCTATAAGCCAATAATCTCCCCCCAGCAAACCCTGGGACTAGAATCTGTGACCTCGCTCTGATACCAGTTAAAAGCTTGGAAGCATGGATTTGCCTAGTTGGATTAATCCAATTATATCAAGAGGTGAATTTATCTAGGTACGTTAATCCTATGTGTAACTATAAGTAGTAAAGTAATGAGACAAAACACACAGAATTTTAGCGTGGAAACCCTATCAACCAGGAAAAAAACCACTAGGCCAATTTTGAACAGTTACAAGAACAAACTTATGACCCAACCCATTGAATGCCAACTCTAGTAGAAGTTTCAATTTTGATCAGTAGAACCCGCGATGCACTGTTCTCCAGTGCTATCTACATCAACCTTTGGAATTCGCAAAAGACGATATGTGTGAAGATGTTTGGTTGACCAAAAGAACACTCAAATATCTGGGAGGCATAATAAAGCTCTCTAAACAACTAGATGGTATCTATTTTAATGTGTAACCTTTCTCTCTAGGGTTTTAAGCCTTTATATAGAGTCTGGAGTATTTTTAGAACTTTGGACGTCGTGTAAGTCGAAGTAGGAAGTTTCCAAACCCGACCAGGATTTAAATTTGAAAATCCTTGATTCTGGCATGAGTTCGAATGGTTTAGCCCACCGTTCAAACGCCTCTATCATTGGAATGCTTGGATAGACCGTTCAAATGCCTGGCAGATTGCTTATTCTCCTTGTTTTGCCCTTATTGCAGCATTTGGATTCATTCCTACACCATGACACGTCTATCTAAACGCTGGAATTACAATGTGCTTTGCTCAAAATTAGCTAATCTAAAACCTATCAATCTCCTCCTTTAGCAATTCTGTGATAAAACACAATAAAAAGCAATATACAAATAAAGACTCGAGACAATGTAAGCATGAATCAAAGTCTCAACATGTCCAAAGAGTCTTCAAGTGATCAACACCTATTGCATGCACATCCACAACTTAACAAACATTATGAAAAGCAAGTGTGGATCAAATAAAGAATAAATAGAGTAATATACAAAACAATAACAAGGCAATCAATGAACACAAAGATATCTTCTTTTATATATGGTGCTCCCCTTTTTTGTTACAAATTAACAATAGAAGAGACTAAACAATGAGAGTATCAAGACATCCTAAGAACTTGTATTTATCCAAAAAAAATATAGAGAAGCAAGGAACACTAATAATGCACTATACATAAACAAAACCTAAGCTATAGACTAAGAATGAATGAATGCAAAACATATGTCTAATCAGTTAAAGCCCTAAGTAGTAATGTCTATGGTGGTGGCGGGGGAAACTAGCACTCCAAAATAGCCAGATAGTTGCCACATTACCACTCAAGGTGGTGAAGTCAGTGCAGAGCCCGCTCATCTTAGTAGAAAGACAAGAGATGTAAGATAAAGCTTGAGTGACATCCGCTCTAATCTTTCACTACTCGGCGAGAATCTCTCCCAGAAGATGATCAAACGGTGTAGACACGTCAGGAGCATCCTCCTTAGATGCGGACTTAGACTCAGACTCAGCCTCACCAGACTTAGATGCCGCAGAAGATGCCTCATCCTCAGCCTCCGGATCATCCATCTCCTCATCCGTGTTTTGAGGTGGAGGAGCAGTTGCATGACCAAGACTCCTAGAGACATTAACATCAATCATGGATATTAGGGTAGTCAAGTAAGGCTCAGTGGGAGTGACAGAGACACCGTGCTTCAGCATGAAAGCGGTAAGGAGACTCCAATAGGTAGTGAAGCAGTTAGAGAGTGATTATGATATGCAATAGCCAGTGATAGAAACATGATGAAAGGAAGATCAATAGGAACCTCAGAGCTAATGGCATAAAGAAATCGACCCCTATCTTTATAAGCTTTGTCTTACAACCTCGGGGATCGACCATCCAAGAGATGAACAAATTCAGTAGCTGAAACTCCTTGGTCAAGGTCTTATGGGGAATCATATGCGTAGGCCACTCCAAATTGAGTGCCTAAAGATGATCCAAGACCACCTGCATGGAAGAAGTAGTGGCAGAGGTGTAGGGAAAGGCACCAGTTGTCTGTGGGAGTCAAAAATACTCTGTAAAAGAATCAGCAGTGAGAGTCAAAGTGCCATCTCGAACAGTGGCGGTTAAGGTGAAGTTGAAGGTGTCGAGCCCCCACATGTGACTGTAGAACTCCCTCACATCACCAAGAGACGCAGTCCCGCTAGCCTAGAAAAGGTGTGTCCAACCTTGATCATGAAACCACTTATAAAAGGAAAAGTGTTGGTTGAGATCTACATCAGCAAATCACTTTGTAAGAACTGGTCAGGCTTGAAATCGGAGCATCGAATCGACCATTTGACGAGACGAAGAAGCCCCATCACAAACTGCTAGGGTTTTTGTTCGGGCCATGAGAAAATCCAAGAAAGAAACGGTCAAAAGATAGCCTATAGGATGTCAATCAAAGCTAATGGAGTGAAATCAACCACCCAATCCTAGAAAGATGACAAAAATGATGCAAAAGGAGAAGAAATCAAAAGCCCTAGGGGAGAGAAGAAAATGGGTTGCGGCCAAATGAACTTGAACAGATAAGTTGTAAAGCCCTGAAAAGCTGACCGTTTGAACACCTGATGGGGGTGTTTGAATGCCTAATGCGTTTGAACGCATGAAGAAACTGTTCAAACTCCAAGCAGCAAGTATTACTTGGAAAAAAAAAAAAAAACTCCTGGAAAGGTTTAGAAACAAAACTCAGGGAAACACAGACTCCTAAAAATTGGAAAATAAAGCACAAAGCTAGATATATCAAGTAGTGAGGAGTTTTCATGAATCAATTGTCGCGCCCAGATTTTTCGCACTCGAGGAATACTCACCCAAGCGGGAAAAATGCTGTACTCTCTCGTTAGAACTCACCCTAGGATTGTGATTTTGAAAACATGTTTTTGAAAAAGAGCTTTTGATGCAATTTTGAAAACAACTTTTTGAAAACGAATTTTGGAAGATGCAAGACTATGATATGCACAATGCAATTCAGGGTCGTGAACATACAAGGTTAAGGCTTCACCACATAATCAAGGGGGCCGGACCCACGTGGTCTTTGGTTAGACTAGAGGAAAGCCCCCGACACGGTGACTCTCCCATAGTCCAATCCTACACATGGACCGGGAATCCCCTTGTTTCAAGCATGCAAAGAAAGGGCGGGAAAGAGATGGGGGATTAAAATAGAGAAAACCCAAGTGGGTTGGAGAGAGAAGAGAGAGGGGGGAAGTGCAAAAATTTAAATAGAAAGCCTACCTTGTTTCTTGTTTATTTTGCGCGCCGTGCAGTCTTCGGTCTTCGGTCTTCGGTCTTGATCTTCACCTTCAGCCTTCAAAGGTTGTCCTCAAGCTTTGGATGGTAGCTCTTCAAATCTTTGAAGGGTGGTTGAAGGCTAGTGTATGAGTGTATGGGGGAGTGTATGAGTGTATAGGAGGCTAGGGTTTGTGTATAGTGGCTAGGGTTTGGAAAACCTAGGGAGGCTAGGGTTTTTGGAGGTGCTCGAGTTATGTATATCGAATTGTGTGATTTCTAGGTTAAGTTTGCAGACCCTTTTCACGTTGAACGAGGCTCTGTATTTATAGAGGGAGGACAAGCCTGGCGCCTGTTGTAGTGGCGCCAGGGCAAAATTTATACTGGCGCCACTAGGAGTGGCGTTAGGCCATTAATTAAGGTCGGCAAGCAACGTATCTTTGACTAGATTTGGGCGCCTGTACTAGTGACTACCATGTAAACTTTAGCCTGGCTTCACTAGGAGTGACTCCGGAAAGTCCGGAAATGATTTGAAGGAGTCAGGAATGACTCGGAAGGCCGGAAAGGAGCAGGAACACTCAAAATAGTGTCCTGGAGGTATTTGACTTGAAAAATGAAGATAAGGTGAGTCGGAAAGGTTGACCAGGCCTTTAGGGGCAAAACGGTCAATCGGACTAGGAAACTGCCGGGGCGAACCCAGATTGTCCCGGAAAAAGACTTGGGATCTGGAAACATTATTTAGAATGTTCCCAAAGGTTGCCAGTTTGATTCCCAGGGCCAGCGTGGTCGGAAATGGAAACCGGCCTACTAGGGGCAAAACGGTCATTTTATACCGGGTTTGCCGGAGCTGACTCGGAATGGTCCGGAAAGGTAAAGAAAGGTCGAGAACACTATAAAAAGTATTCTCGGGACATTACCGGTTTGATACCCAGAGCCGGTGTGGTTCCCGGGGCATTCGGATGCTTAGGGGCAAAATGGTTATCTTGACTGGAAAAGGTCCAAGGGGTAATTTGGTCATTTTTCACCGGAGTGAGCTAACAGACACGGGTGTTGACCTAGGTTTTCAGTGTTTCCGCCACTCGGACGGGGTTGAGTATTTCCGCTACTCGGACGGGGTTGAGTATTTCCACTACTCGGACGGGGTTGAGTATTTCCACTACTCGGACGGGGTTGATGATTTGTGAGTATTTCCGCTACTCTAACGGTTTTGTGAGTATTTTCGCCACTCTAACGGGTCTTGTGAGTATTTCCGTTACTCTAACGGGTCTGTGAGTATTTTCGCTACTCTAACGGTTTTGTGAGTATTTCCGCTACTCTAACGGTTGAGTATTTCCGCTACTCTAACGGTTCTGTGAGTATTTCCGCTACTCTAACGGTTTTGTGAGTAGTTTTGCTACTCGGACCGTCTCGAGGAATAAACTGTCTCGAGAGAGGGATTGGAAAGGGGTCTTACCGTCTCCGAAGAGACGTGCCTGGATTGGAACCGTCTCAAGGAATAAACTGTCTCGAGAGAGGGATTGGAAAGGGGTCTTACCGACTCCGAAGAGACGTGCCTGGGTTTTGAGTGTTTCCGCCATTCTAACGGTGTGAGTGTTTCCGCCACTCTGACGGTTTTGTGAGTGTTTCCGCCACTCTGACGGTTTTGTGAGTGCTTCCGCCACTTTGACGGTTTTGTGAGTGTTTTCACCACTCTGACAGTTTTGTGAGTAGTTTTGCTACTCGGACCGTCTCGAGGAATAAACTGTCTCGAGAGAGGGATTGGAATTGGAATAAGAAAGGACAATGCCCCTAAGGGCATTTTGGTCATTTTGCCTCTGTTTGGGCTTGACAGGCCCGCGAAGCGATGGAAAGACGGAATTTGGACTAGAGGATTGGTTTCAATTGGAATATGTCCATAATGACTTGAAAACAAGTCTGGACGGAGTGTAGACTGCCGAGCGGTCAAAAATGGGGTGCTCACATCAATCAAAAGGCAAAGCCAAAAGACACTCAATGAATTGAAAATTTCAACTGTTTTAATCACAAAGGTGTATTTGGACAACAAAGCCAAGTAGGTGTTCTCGGTGAACTCGAAAGTTGTAGACTTACACAAACACATAGCAGATATCAAAGTTAATAAGTCTATTCAAATTCTTAAGATATCTATACACATAGAATAATGACCAATCATGCTTGGTGATTCAATATGGAAACTCCCCCTTAATAAGCTCAAGTTTGCAACTTTTGAAGAACTAAATTTTGTTCTTTTGAATAGCTCATTTTTTTTTCTTTTTGTGCGTAATTTTAATGCTTAAAACATAGTAGCCTTTTTTACGATTTTACCCAGAGGGTGCGTATTGGTCATTGTTTATAGTGACTTTCAATCATGTCAAGCAAGGGAGTGAATTAAGGAAGTATAATACATGAACATGGTCACTCTAGAGTGCAACTCTCTTTGAGAACATGAGAATAAATCAAATTAACAAAGATCACATACATGGCTTATGCAAATCATAACGTATGTTTTCCAAGACTACTCTCAATGCAATTAAAGATGAAGAAATCTAAATCAAGATCATGCATTCAACGTTAGATTATGTATCTTGTCATGAAACACAACTCACTATAAGACATACTCACCAAGTGATCTATAAACCGAAAATCTTTTTGGTATTTTTGAAAACTATGTTGAGAAAAAAACATAAAAACTAAGATTACAACAAAAGTAAGTCGAGAAGGTGAAAGATAAGAGAATCAATAACACTTCTACACTTAAATAACACTGACTCTATTCCATAAGACATGTCCCTAAAGATTTCTGAAGGTACTCAAACCTAAGAATGTCGAGGGGTTTAGTGAAAAGATCTGCGAGTTGAAATTCAGTGTAGGTGTGCTCAAGTGTGATAACCGAATCTTCAACAAGTTCTCAAATAAAGTGATGTTAGATATCAATATGCTTAGTTTTAAAATGTTGAACCAGATTTTTAGAAATATTTAATGCACTTGTATTATCACATTACAAGGTTAGAGTTCCTTGCTCAACTCCATAGTCGAATAGCATCTATTTCATCCACAAAAGCTGTGTGCACCCACTACTAGCAGCAATGTATTCGACATCGGCAATAGACAAGGAAACCAAATTTTATTTCTTACTGTGCCATGCAACTAGGTTATTACCTATGTAAAAACACCCACCAGAGATGCTCTTACGGTCATCCATGTAACCGGCCTAGTCCGCACCAGAATAGCTAGAAAGATTTGTATTAGTATCATTGGTGTACAAAATCCCATAGCCTATAGTCCCACTTACATATTTAATGATTCGTTTTACAGCGGATAAATGAGACTTCTTAGGACAAAATTGATATCTAGCACATATACCCAGACTAAATGCAATGTCTGGTCTACTAGCAGTGAGATATAAAAGACTACCAATCATTCTTTAAAAGAGGATTTGACCAACATTTTTACAATCTTCATCTTTACTAAGCTTGGTTATAGTACTCATGGGTGTCCTAGCATGCTTGGATGACCCCATACCAAAATTTTTTATTAGATCTCTAGCATATTTGGATTTTGAGAAAAAGATCCCATTCTCCAACTGTTTGATTTGAAAACCCAAGAAATAATTTAATTCACTTACCATGCTCATGTCAAATTCATATCACATGCAATCAACAAAGGTATGTGCAAGTGAATCAAAAGTACACCCAAACACAATATCATCAACAAATATCTGTGCAATAACAATGTGATTATCTTTGTGTTAATGAAAAGAGTTTTATCAGCTCTTCCTCTAGTGAATCCAGACTCAAGCAGGAATGCAGTAAGTCTTTCATACTATGCTCTAGGAGCTTGTTTTAATCCATATAAAGCTTTCTTAAGCTTATAAACATAAATGGGGTGATGTGGGTCCTTAAACCCCTTAGGTTGCTGGTTCACCCTCAAAGGTGCTCTATTTATCTGCAAGTGTACAGTTGACAATTGTAGTTTTATTTAGAAAGTCCAAAATCGTATTTCCTCAAGGACCAAGTCCAATATAGGCTATTGACACTAAACTCACACTAAACTAATTTGGATTGGATGAAAATTATGTGAATTAAATCTAAATAAAAGAGAAAATAAAAGAGACCGAAAAACTTTTGGGTTTTAATAAGAGTTTTGAATTACTAAACTATGGCAATGAAAATAAAAGTAATTAACAACTCGACAATTAAATTAAAGCAAATTAAAATTAGATTTAAAGTAATTACAAGAGAATTGGGCTCAATTGATCTAATCATCCAATTCATCCAAGACTTTCAATGAAGTTTATAACTCAAATCAAACACAACAATCAAGAGTGTTTGATTCGGAGGATTTAACTTTGAAAAGGAATAATTCTCAAGCAATCAAAATTAGATTCATGGTCAATGGAAGAATCAAATGTTAATACTATCGATTTAACTAGGATCAATACCAAATTGGGAGATTGAGTGTTGAATTAGCTAAACATAATCAATAACCTAGGTGTTTTAGGGCATCTAGCAATCAATTGATGTAAATTATCTCCTAGTAATCATGGATTAATTATCTAGTAAAGAGCCATAGATTAATACCATCAATTTGGGTAATTAAAATTCCTAAATTTAGTCAATAATTTAAGTATTCTATGACATCCACATGCAATTACTAAGAATTAAAAATCTAGAAAAATAAAGTAATAAATTCATAAGATACGTCTATTGAAACCTTTGGATTCCTTGAGTGACCTTCACATTTGAACCCAATTTAAGAGGCAAACTACTTGAATCCATTAGAGGAAGCATGTAAAAGTAAAGAAAAAGCATAAAGAATTTAAATCTAAATTTTACTCGAACAATAAAAGTGTTTGATTGTAAGAAAAATAAAGGAAAGTGTAAGAAAGTGAAGAAAAATACAAGGAAATGAAGAAAATTACAAAAGCTCACTCTATACTACTCCTACAAAGCTAAATCTAAGCTAAAAGTGAAGAAAATTGAGGTAGAACCCTATGGATGAGTTGCTCCCGCTGCCCCACCTAAAACTAACCTTAAAAACTAAAAAACTTTAAAAACTTCTCCAAAAACTCAGTTTCGGATGCAAAAAATGTAATCTAAAAGTCGAAATAGTGTTCGAATAGTCACTGTTCATCATCCGGACGCACTGTAGATGCATCGTTTGGACGACCACTGTTTACTATTTAGGTCAGTAACCTTAAAGGTTGATTTTGAACAGCTTAGAGGTCGATTCATCCGATGTACATTAGAGGAAAAATTGTAGATCTTAAAATCTTCTTTCCAATGACGAAAAAATCAGTTCAATCGGATATTGGAGTAAAACGTTATAGCCATAATACCGAGATCGTTTGGACAGCCATTGTTTATTCGTTTTGAACTCGCTTTGATCATTTTTTGCTTTTATTTGCCTTTATTAGCTCTTATAATCTACAAAACACACACAAAACATAATCTAACATATTTATAACTAAAATAAGACAATTAATACTAATTTAAGTCTAACAAGGCGTGAATTAAAGGCCTATGATTACACTTTTATAGTGTAATATGTTGCTCAACATAAGCCTCTTCTTTTAAGAATCCATTTAAGAATGTACTTTTAACATCCATTTGATAAAGAGTGAGTGCAAATAGCATGCAATGGATAACAAAATTCTGATGAACTTTAACATAGCAATAGGTGCAAAAATCTCATCAAAATCTATACCCATTATTTGGGTATAACCTCAGGCAACCAACCTACCATGCTCATCAGTTTTGTTTTTGAAAATCCATTTAGTACTAAATACATTCATGTTTGTAGGTCTAGGTACAAATTCCCAAACATCATTATGCACAAATTGGCCAAGTTCATCATGCATAGCGTTTACCTAACAATCATCAGTTAAAACTTCTTTCACATTCTTAGGCTCAAATCTAGCATAACAAAAATAGTTTACCTTTTGTGTTTGCCTCCTTGTTTTGATCCCTTTAGTTACATCGCTAATGACTTAAGAAGCTGGGTGATGTAGTTTGACTCTAGAAGATGGCTCCAAAATTTCTACAATTTTATTGACCTTTAATGAAAATTCCAGAGATTGTTGTGGAAGACTTGATGTACTTGGAGCATCCAAGCTAAGAGAAGGCGGTGAACCATGTGGATCAAAAGGCTCAGTAGCTATGACTTGCTCCTTTGAATTAGAAATTCCTAGCTCATGCCCAAGCACATATTCTGCTTCGTCATCATCATGTACATAATGCATCAACCTAGCATCATCTACAACCACATTAATAGATTCCATAACAGTAGATGTTCTAGAATTATAAACATGATATGCTCTGCTATTTAAAGAATAACCTAAAAATATTCCTTCATCACTTCTAGCATCAAACTTACCAAATTGCTCCCTATTCCGTAGGATGTAACACTTGCTACCAAGAGCTTAGAAATATTTAAGGTTATGTTTCTTACCATACCACAACTCATATGGAGTTTGTTTTGTACTCAACCGAAGATAAACTGGATTAATGACGTATGCGGCGATGCGCACAGCCTTGGCCCAAAACTTAAGAGGGGCTTTCTTACTAAGTAGCATTACTCGTGCCATCTCTTGCATAACTCTATTTTTTCTCTCAACTACTCCATTTTGTTGCAATGTCTTAGAAGTAGAAAACTCATGAAAGATTCCTCGAGCATCACAAAAATAAGAAAACTCATAATTTTTTAATTTCCTTCCATAATCTAATCGAATTCTTGTGATGGTGCCAATTTTGCATCCTTTTTCATTCTACAACCTGAGACATAGAGCCTTAAAAACATCAAAAGTATTAGATTTTTCTCTTAAAAAATGTACCCATGTTAGTCTAGAAAAATCATCAACAACAATAAGGATATATTTCTTGCCTCCTAGGCTCTCAACCCTAGATGGTCCAATTAAGTCCATATGCATGAGTTCTAGGGGATGCTTAGTGGCAGGTTTGTCAATCTTCTTGTGAGAAGACTGGATCTGTTTACCAATCTGGAATGGGCCACAAATAGGGTTGGAAGGATTCCCTAACTTTGGTACACCTTTTACCAATTCAGAGTTAGCCAGTTTAATTAGATACTTATAATTCACATGGCCTAATCTTTGATGCCAGAGTTCTGCTTCTTTCATAGTGACGGAGTGACATGATAGTTCACCCATTGGGACAATCCTATAGCAATTGTTAGAAATCCTTAAACCATGCATCACACTATGTCCTTTAATATTTGAGATCATATAGTCAAGTTTTGAAAAATAAACATCACAATTTTCATCGCAAATCTGACTAGTGCTAAGGAGACTGACTCGCAGTCCCTCAACTAATAAGACATTGTCCAACATAGGGATTCGAAGTGTGGCAACCTTTCCTTTTTCAATCACCGTAGTCAGAGTTAGCCAGTTTAATTAAATACTTATAATTCACATAGCCTAATCTTTGATGCCAGAGTTCTACTTCTTTCATAGTGATGGAGTGACATGATAGTTCACCCACTAGGACAATCCCATAGCAATTGTTAGAAATCCTTAAACCATGCATCACACTATGTCCTTTAATATCTAAGATCGTATAGTCAAGTTTTCAAAAATGGACATCACAATTTTCATCAAAAATCTAACTGGTGCTAAGGAGATTGACTTGCAGTCCCTCAACTAATAAGACATTGTCCAGCATAGGGATTCCGAGTGTGGAAACCGTTCCTTTTTCGATCACTTTAGAAGATTTTCCATTCCCAAAGGTAACTAGACCTCCATTGAAATCTTCAAGTTTTGTAAAAACAGTTTTATCACCAAACATATGTCTAGAATAGTCATTATCAAGATACCACAAATTTGATTTATTTGCCTTCAATACGGAGTGCACAACAAGTCCTTTTAAATCAATTTTTCTAACCCAGACAGTTTTGGTATCTTTTGATTTTGAAATCTCTTGTTTGAGTTTAACTTGTGTGTTTAGATCTTTGATTTGATGATGTAGGGCATTATCAGGCAATCTAGGTTATTTTTGTGAAAAAGATTTATTAAGTAGATTGCACCGTGGCCTGATATGTCCTACTATACTGTAGTGATGGCAAATAGGAGCATAATTTGATCGAGTGAGCACTTGTTTAGGAAATTGCCATTTGTTTGAACGCATGCTACCATTCGAACGCCTTTTGTTTGAACGCCACTCATGAACATTCGGATGGCGGGCATTCAGATGCTTTCTATTCCCATTCGAACGCTGTCCAGTGTTGAAATTCACAAAATCGGGAACGTACCTTGGATGGTTTACTTGTTTTTAAATGGTTTTGAAATGTCCTGGTATGTTTCTGATTTTGTTGGATCCGCCGAAGGAATAAATTTTAGGGTCTTGTTCGAGGATTTTTCATCAAATCCAATTTCGTCTTTATCTTTGCAAGTCTTTTGATTGCTTTAGATCTGATCAATCTTCTTGGAGTCTATACCGAAATCCTTTATACAATCTTTAGTACAAGACAAATCGGATTTAACAATATCAAGTTCTTTCTCAAGATTCTTTTTTTTTTTTTTTCAAGTGCTTTAAACAATCCCTTTTTGGTTACAATCAATTTTTCGAAAAGGATGGTCTTATATGTTTGAAGTTAACTAATCAAGGCCTGGCTATCCGCAAATTTCTTGCAAAGTATTTCATGTTTTTGTTGACAATTTTTGAGGTTCATAGCCAGATCTTGGTTAATCTTGCCTAGGCTTGACAACTTTGATTTCGATTTGTTATTATCCTGAATCAATTGAATCAACATGGCTTATCCAGAGTCAATGGGATCTTGATCTACCACAGGACTAGTTAGATCAATACAATTTGGATCAATAGAATTTTCAGGGTTTGACTCAGAAATAGGAAAATTTGACTCATACCTGGGGGAATTTGACTCAGAGTTAATAGATGCAGTAAAAGCCATAAAATTCCAGAGTTACCTGTTTCCTTATTGTCTGACTGTTCTTCCTCATCAGAATCATTACATGTTAGAGTCATAACCTTACCTTTTCTTTTCAGGCGGTTGGGGCATTTAGAAGCGATATGTCCAAACCCTTGGCATTCAAAACACTTTACGAGTTACTCTTCTTATTTCCCTTACCATTAATTTTTGAACCACTATTAGTGGAAGTGTTGATGTTTCCATTGCCATTCTTTTTATTGACATTGAACTTGTTTTTATTCTTAAAGTTGTTGAAATTATCCTTTTTCAAAAGAGTTTTTCTAAAATGGTTTACAAGGTAATTCACAATTTCAGAATTTTCTTCATCTTCTTCTTCTTCAGACTTGTTTTCATTTTCATTTGAGGCATTAAAAGCAACAGGTTTTTGCCTTTTTAATTTGACGAAAACTAGCCTCATAAGTTTGGAGATTTCCCGTAAGTTCATCAACCCGAAGTGAATCTATATCTTTACTTTCTTCAATAGCAGTCATTTTGAGTTGAAATCTTTTAGGCAAGGATCTAAGAATCTTTCGAACAATGCAAGAATCAAGAATTTTTTTCTCCTAAATTGAAACTGGAATTCACAATATCACTCAATTTTGCATAAAATTTATCAACGGTATCAATTTTATTCATAAATAGATTTTCAAAATTTGTTGTTAACCTTTGAAGTTTTGCAATTTTAACATCAGAAGTACCTTCATGAATGATTTCAAGGATATCTCATACCTCTTTAGTAATCTCACAAATAGAAATTCTTCTTAAACTCTTTAAGTGAGAGATTATTATAGAGGATATTTATGGCCTTACTATTCCATCTTGCAGTTTCAATTTCAAGAAGCGTCTATTGATTGGAAGGTTTCTTAGAAACTACTTCAACAATAGCAGTGGTAGAACGATTCCAAGCTTCAGTGGCTGAAATCCGTAAGCGTTCATAGATTGTTTGCAAAAAAACTCTCATGCGCACCATCTAATATGAATAGTTCGTCCCACTAAAATATGGTGGTCTAACTGTGTAACCTCCTTCTCTTTGCATATCCATTATCCCAGGTAATAGATCTCTCTCCTATAGTTTATAAATATTATTTTTGAAAACAAGAGTGAACCTACTTTGATACCAGGTTTAAGATCAAATGCTTACCACTGTGCCAAAAGTAATTACCGTTAGCCAAGACGCAATTTTATTTCCTTATACCTTAGCAATGTAGAGGCCCACACTAAGTGACAGGTGGGCATGAGAGTTTGCGCCATTTAAGGGTTACGGGTTGGCCAGTCACGTACTTTATACGGGTCTCCCATAAGACTCCCTTGAGTCAAAGGTCGATTGCTGCCCCTTAAGCCAACAATATTGACTCATTAAATTTTATAAAACATGTATGGAGATGCTTATGATTCCGTTTGGTAGTAGTACACTTGTACATGTGTCTATACAATCAAAGAAATACTGAATACGTGCATTTAAGTCGCTGGTATATTTTGGGGGTTTAAAAGTAGAGATGTTGTTTCAAACCTTCTATCCAAGGTCATATATCTTTACAAGCATACTATTCTTGCGAAGGAGGTTCGATGCGCCTAATGCTCCTGTTGGGATTCAATGGAAGAGTTCCTTATCTAGTGCTATATCAAACGTGGCCTGCGAAGTCGGCCAGCTCATTAGTTTAGCCATCCAAAGAGCTGCCAATGAAAAACTTATTGAGATTTTCAAGCCAAGCAGAAAGTCAGCTCCAACAAGATGAAATGAGAAGGCTTTTCATCCTTCCTGAAATCTCAATGCTTGGAATAAAATGGCCAACTTCCCAAGTAAGTTGAAGACAGGCCACTGCAAAGGAAACATCCAGTGAATTTCAGATCTCTTCTCTATTCGACAGTTCCTTATTCCTCCCCAGGTCTTCTAGCCGTCTAGGGATGAAGATGTGATCTTCATATTTTTTTGTGTCAGATTTTTAACACCTGTTACCTCTTAGTTACTACAGTCTAGTGTTTACCTACCTGAGTGAATACTTAAAACCTGACTGAACAGTTAAGGTTTAAAAGAATAGTTAAAAAGAAGTAAGAATATGAATAGTATTATATCACTTATTTAATAAAGAGGGTTACTGTTATATAAATAAATATTGTTATATCATAATAAGTAAATAATTGTATAATATTGGAGTCCACACATACATAATAATAAATTTATTGGTGTTTGCTAATTAAAAAAAAATTTCTATTTCTTATAATCGCGTCTCGTTACGTAATTTCCGTGACATTACATTCGTTACATCGAGTCCACATCATGATTTAGTTCTATGCAACGGAGTGCAAGCATAGCAACCTATTGATAAAGAACAAGTCAGACTCCTAAGACTAACAACGAATATTAGAACTTCAATAAAGCGCAACGACACAACCAAGCTAAGAAACAAGTAAACTCAGTCAAAGTGGATTGACTCTAAATACTTAACATCGATAGCCATCTGACAAAGTCTCACTCTAATTATGTAACAAAGGTATGAGTTGTAATAGGAGAAGTAGAGAAAACGTCACATATTATGCATCTTGTCCCCGTGGTTCATCAGCATTTCTGTCACAGCTTCCTCAAAAGCCCTCTCTTGACCTTCGAAACTACCACCAATTACAGCATGATCATAACCAGCGTCGCCATTATCAGTTTCCTTCTGCTGATAAACCTATTCCATGACAAGAACTGTGGCCCCCTTCATCACGTAGCTACATAATGGCAGGCGTAGCACGGCCACATGACCCGCCTTCGTACACTTGGGAAGGAATTAAGAACGCTCCAACAGCGGTAAAATTGTAGTTTCGATTGCCACATCTGTCAAATTAGAAATTTGCTTCTTGCCCACAAAGAGTTTCACCCCGTTCTTTGAATCCGTCTCGAGCGACTTTAGTTGTTGGACTACAAACAGCAGGATGAAATGCCTCAGTAATGCGTCAAGTGTGCACTCAGACGCCTGTTGAACTTGTTTATTCCCAAGATCAAGACTCATCTCACTCTCCGCCTCGACCTCAGGCTCTTGTTGCTCTTGTGGATTCATCACTTTATGGATAGATGATGATAGGACAATTGTGAAACTTTTCAGTATGGTCCCGAAATTGGCCTTCTATTTGAACATACCCTCCTGTCCAAACTCACGATACATGAGAAAATCTATGTGGAGAAAATGAATCTCTTTGAATTTAGTCAGGAATTGGAAAACCCCTCTGGAAGCGTCCAAAAATTCGTAAACGAAATGCAAGAACGGATGGCGTTTCTCGGGTATTGGAATCTCTTCGGGCTCCGAATTGCGTTTTGGGTATTGGGGCATTTGAATGGAAACGGTGTGGGTGTAGAATACGACCGAAGCGAAACGTCTGGAGACGATGAAGCATCCGCACAGCCATTTGGCGTCGGCTACGTTGTTCAATATGAATATAAGCAGTTCATCAGAACTGATCTCCATTCTCGAACGTCATTTCTCGAGCGCCCCCTCTCTCTCTCTCTCTACCATGATCGGACCCCTCTCTCTCTCCCATCATTATTGCAATTAATGTTTTGAAATTTAAAACGTTAAGAGGTTAGTGGTTCAATTGTCATTGCGAGGTTAAGGGTTATAGAAATGTGGTGTCATAAATATATTATAAATATATATAAAAATATATAAATAAATAATAAAAGTACAAATAATTATCTAAAAATGTAAAGTATTTTTTAAATATTTCTCCATTGCCATAATGCACAACTATTAATACAAAGTCCTAAATCAGGACACTTTACCTGAAGTGCTTCATTATATCAGCCAAGTTCTATATTCGCAATTCTTCAAACACTTACGTTATAAATATATTTAAATTATAACGAAAGATTAAAATATAGGTGTTAAAATTACAAGAAATTAACTGAAAGCTAAAGATATTTCTTCTAATATTTTTTACTACTAAAATAAAAAACATGATAAATGTGAAAAATTACAATTGAACAAATAACTTGTAATATAGAATTAAAAAATGATATATTTATAATTAATATAGTAAACATAGGTCCGCAGTACTCTTACAGTAAGATTAAGTTTATTGTTCCACTTAAAAAATGGAGGCACCTGGGCATAGTGTTGATTGAGATTCTCAATGTCATTCATCTTTAACATCCTTAGTTAATAAACAACAATAATGATAATAAAAATTCAAACGTCTATATCAAAACAATAAAGGATAAGGGCCAAAGACATATAGATAAACGATAATATACAAAAGAAGTTCATCCAACTAGAAGACTCTTCCGTCTCGGCGTCCTCCCGATAGCTTCAATCAAATTTTCGAATCCGTCGCTTGCAACTTCAAGGTCATGGACATGTTCGTCTCTGAGTATACCACCTTTAATCCCACATCCACAAGGACTCTCCCTTCTCAACCTTTGTCTGCATTCATCAATGTGTAAATGTTCGGAGACCAAACCTAAAAAAGAGGAAAGAACTATGGAGGGAAAAAAAGAGAGAACATGGAAGCATTGATTATAACCGTGGAGCAATTGGGAAGCAGTAGAGCCGTCGAACAGACGAGTAAAAATTGAAAATCCCTAAAATTTTCCCCATTTTCCAGGGTATCCAAAACCGGCCGGTTCTACTAAACCAGGAATGGTTTGAGCGGGTTAACGGTTCAACTGCAATTATTTCCGCTTTTTCTTTTTAGGCCGGTTTTGTACATGGAACTGTTTTAGAGAGTTAAACGAACCGTTTTATGAACCGGTTGACAATTTAACTGATTCAACTGGCCAATCCGATCCGATTTTAAAAACATTGATTGCAATGCTACAATGCACCCAACTCTGAACTATGAAGTCCTAAAGAAATTTTTAAATGGGAGTCTAATTTTTATATAATTTAATATTAGAGGCTGGTCACATGAGATGCATGTGCAATATTTGATTATTGCCAGACGGTAGTACTAGAAATGATGACCATGCAAAAAAAGACAAGTAAATAGAGTATGCAGAGTTGTAAAATTTTTAAATAATTGAAAAGTTAGCAGGATAATTACGTGGGTAATTTTGTTATTTTTTTATCTTACTAATTTACTCTTACAATTATTAAAAAATAAACTAATTAAAGCAACAATAAACCTATTCTAATAAAAGAATTTCGAAAATAAAAAAAGTTACGAGCGTTATCTAGCTTCAAATACATCAATCAAAGTTCTCCTTCTATATGTTTTTTTTTTTTTTTTTTACAGCCCAAACCAAACTAACTAGTTAAACTAGTCCTTCTAACTAGCGGATGACCCATGCCTACGGCATTTCCAACAAAATTAGTAATGGATTCATCTAATTTTGACAACTTTAATTCAAATATTTAACCTGAAAAATTTATCATGGCCGTAAGTTTAAAAACAAAACTCAAAGTGCAAACTTTTGCTTGTAATCTCTAAAAATAAAACTGCAAATTATTTGGGATGCCAATGCAATAAATTGAAGTACTATAACTTCAATTATTGACTGGAAATCATGCATTACAACTTGGCTCGAAGACGTAAAAAATTAGCTCTAACAGACATGAACTGAAAATGTAGTTGAGAAGTTGATACCTATTCATGGCAAGATGAAACATGATAAACAATATATACTTCACAACAAACAATTACATGCTAGAATCTAGAATTTTACATAGAAGAGGACCGCCATCAAGTCTGAGTACTAAACTTCCACTTGAATTTCAAATAAATCATCAATCATGATGTATGTTATGGGGTTTTTTCCCAAAAAAAAGTGCTTTGTAAAAGTTTTTTTTTTCAAAATAATCAAATGCAAAAGGTTATTCCTATAATAAGGTAAAATGCAATTTTGGATTGCATTTTCTCGAACAAAATGTAGATGCAACATGTGTTTTGTCAAAAAACGCAGGTGCAACCTGCGTTTTCTCCCCTCCATTCGTAAACAAAATTTTGCCCCTCTCCCGGGGTCTATATTTATAGTGCTACTATTTTTGCCTTCCCGGGTCTATATTTGTAGAGTGCTACTATTTTTGCCTTCCCGGGTCTATATTTGTAGAGTGCTACTATTTTTGCCCCCGGGTCTATATCTATAGTGTTACTATTTTTTTATTTCGTTCTTTTGTGGGCACCCCACTTTATGTTAGAATTTTTATTATAAAATAAAATAATTATTTGATTTGTAATATTAGAAAAGACAATTGATATTCTAAAAGTCTGTCCTTTAGTGAATTTGGGTGAATAATGATTATATCCTAAACATCATGTTGATTTAAGAATAAAATTCCTTTAAAAGATAAACGTCAAAAATTCAGGAATCACTACTATTTCACTTCTTCTTATTTTAATGTTTTGTTTACTCATTTTTTTTTGGGATAAAATAAATTCAAAGAAATATATTATAGCTCTATTCAAGAAAATTAAACCAAAAAATTGACAAAAAAAAAAAAAAAAAACTTGTGCTCTATACTTTAGTCACAAGATAAGATTGAAATAATGAAATGTTTTTAGTAGCAATTTTATCCTCTTTTTTCTCTCTTTTTTTAAATTAATTTATTCTTCCTTAGTAATGAGAGTTTCTAACTTCATTCATGTGTAATTTTTGTGGTGCTCCATGCCAATTCTGTGACATTTCACATTCTATTCCATCAAAAAGGTTAGTGCTTCACATTGACTATCTAGAAATTAAAAAAATTTAACCAAGTAAAGGATAAACAAGAGCACGCAATATGAAATTCAACCTAACCCACTCTTTAATTAAATTGCATTTTCAGTTGCCGCTAAAAAATGAAAAAAAAATCCTTACGTTTTATTTTTTTTTCTTGCCTTTCAAAGTTTTATAGAGGCTCTTTTTATTTTAAAATTTTTATTATTTAACAGCCGAAAAAAAAAACATAAAGAGTTTTTTTATGAAATTACATTTTTCAAACTCTATTTTGTTCGTCTTTCCTTTGTGAGAATAAAGAGAATTTTTTGTGATGTCAGAAAATTCATAGAACCTGTAAACGTTGTAATTGTTTTAAATGAAAATAGTAATTTGTAGCATATAATTTTATTCACTAAGAAATAACTATGCAAACCGTAGCTCTAGCCCTAACTTTAAAAACAGAAATAAACTTTATGGACCATGTTCGTTACAACACATTGGTTTGCTGCCAACAGAAAGGCTACTAGTTAGACACTTGACAAAGTCATTGTTGGCTTCTGCTTCTGAGAATTTTGAAAGTTCTATGTCAGAAACCAGCAACGGATCTTCAATCATTTCTATTATTCATTGTGTTGAATTAACACATTCTGTCTTCGCTTGCTCCATGAAATGATATCTGTCCAATTTTCGTTGCATTTGATCAATCTTACGTTCCAGCGCTGTAATGACTTTGCTGATAGGTGATCTCCTATCCCATAGCTTAGCGCAATGAGCCTTTGGGATACAGAGGCCATGCCATCTGTAATACATCTCTTGCTCTCATCTCTTTCCATTATAGTGTTGAACTTTTGCAATTGACAAGTTGTGCTAGCAGCCCACACCAAGTCATTGATCCTTATCATATTGTAATTCTTGTGGTAGTTACTGCGAAAATATCGAAGGCAATACTTGTGAAATCCAAGAGGTTGATCATCGCTTGAATGTTCCTATATTCAATCAATGGCATTTCGTAAGCCCCCGCGGTGGTCCGATAGTATGGTGTCATGTTCCCTACTAGGGACAACGACGTGTCTCACCAAGTTGATGAACCACAACCAATTACGTGTGTCCTCAACCTCGACAACGGAAAAGGCTAATGGAGAATTTCTACCCCTGGTAGTGAGCTCCATAGCGATAAGCACGACACCCTTATATTTTCTATAAAGGTGGGTGCTATCAACCGATACAACCGATAGACAGTGCTTGAAACCATTAATACATGGGCCGAATGCCCAAAATACTCGATCAAACACGACCATGTCACGGACATCCTGATTGAAGGACTCTAGCATTTGAATTGTTCTAGGGTTTCTTGACTACAATGCCAACAAGTATTTGGGAAGTTTTGCGAACGACTGTTTCCAATTGCTAAATACCATCTATATGGCTTTTGTTCTTGTCATCCATACTTTTTTGTATGACACGGAATGGTGGTAATGTGTTTTCACATCTTTCATTATGGACATAATCTTCCAATTAGGATCTTTCTGTACAAAAACAATACAGTTTAAGTACATTACATGAACTTCTTATATGACAAACTAATCAGTTATTGTGATAAAGTCTAAATCAAAGTTAAACTCACCGCTACTTGTCCCATGATAACATCTGCAATGAAGTTTGCATCTAGGTTACGATGACCCATATTTGGCATCTCGTACAAACAACTATGAGGCCCATCATATTGCGTAACCTCCTAGATCCTATGTCTTTTGGTGGACGCACGAAGCATCCAAGGGCAATCGTGTGCTCACTTCGCTTTAAACAGTTTCGTAGTTGATTCAATAACTGAATACTTCTTATTGTTGTGCAAGTGATACATTGTGCATGCATTTTTCATAGTTGCCTTATCATTGAACAACATCCCCAGTTGAAAATTGAGATTCTGCATATCCTATACAGGGCCACGACAAAATTGATCCTTGCTAGGTATAGGTGCATCATATCCCTTCGGCAATGTGGTGAAATACGAAACCGTGATCTCTTGTTGTTGTTGAACATCATCATTAAAATCGTTCATTAGAGCAACATCTATATGTTCATTTGATGTTTCTAACTGTGTATTTAGAGACCTTATATTCAAATCAATTTGTATGGGAATGGATTGACGCCCTAATTGAACCATATGTTGCACTGGACCCCTCCCTTGACTATGTTTTATCGAAGGCCCTTTTGAAGGACCAGCAGTGTCTATGGTAGGCCGATGTTGTGACATACTACTCGACCCAATGTCACAATCAACGAATGAACCATGGTAACCACTTTATTGCGTGTTTTGCAAATGAATCATGTTACCATATTGGTCAAATTGTTGTGAATATGACACACTGTGGCCAATAGTGTCCTGCTCCAATGTCAACATCGTCAAGAAATTTCATGTTGTTGACGTATCTCCCTCATCTGATAATATTTTTCCATACCCCTAAATGTCACTCCACATTTGATCCACTACAGGGTCCACATCTACTACTGCATCCTCTACTTCGATGTACAGCTCGATGCATTCCATCCATGGCTTTTTCTGTTGTAGTCGTAAGGCATTTTGCAATATTCGGTCATCTTTGATCAACCCCCCTTCATTACTATACGGAAATTTGCAAATTATTTTCAGCCTTATCTGTTGTCCATTCTTGTTAATCATAAGCATTATCATTGCTTCTAATTCAAACATTTTCAATTGCAACGGTATACTGCAACATGACTGGCATTCCATGCTATACATAATCCCTTCATCTTGGTCTTTCATTATTTCTCCACCCCAATACATCGTGGCCATTATTTCATCCATTATTACACCTATTTTGATAGAATCGCACAAACACATCATACATTTACTTGAAGGAAAAATATCCTACAATTTAATAAAATTTATTACATTTTTTTAACATTGACTACAAATTATTTATAGTTCTATTACTTTAAGTTAATTGGTTATTTATCTATTTTATACTTAAAATTATTTACTACAAATTACTTTATATAATACTGTCTTTTTATTTAACAATACTTAAATTGATTAATAATTATTTTTTTCATTTAATTACTAATTACTAAAACATTTTGCATATTAATTATATCTATTTTATATTTTTTTATAGTTCTATTACTAAATCATTCTACATAGTAATATAGAAAATTTGAATTAAGACATCATAAATAGCATTAAAAATACTTATTTTACTAATAATTATTCTTCGCATTTTATAACATTCTATTACTGAGTAGTAAAACATTTTAACTTTTTCTTAATTTATTATTCCTTATTTTTACTTAACCGTTAGAACAATTTTGAATTTACATAGTTAAATAAAAATATTAATTATTTTTAGTTCTACAACTTTAAGGTGATCTATTTTTTTTTTTACATTTTATACTTAAAATTATTTATTGCAAATTACTTTACAAAATACTGTAAATTAATTTAACAATAATTATTAAGCATATTAAAAATTATTACATATTAAACAATAATTAGTCAATACTACATATTAAACAATAATTATCATGGCATTAAACAATAATTAAACATTTGATTGTCTAGTATTTAAATTTCTATTATTTCTAATTACTAACCTGGTTTTTCTTATTTTATCCTTAAATTTATTCAGTTCAAATTCCTTTATTAAATTACTACATATTAAACAATAAAAAAAGATTAAAAATTATTTCACCCATCTCATTAGTAATTAGCATGGCATCCTAAACTTTACTTATATCTATTTTTTAGTATTTATATTTCTATTATTTCTAATTACTAACCTATTTCTTTTCTTTATTTTATCCTTAAATTTATTCACTAATATTACTTTATGAAATTACTACATATTAAACAATAAGTAAACAGATTATAAATTATTTCACCCATTTTATCGTTAAATTTATTCACTGAATATTAGTTTATGAAATTACTACGTATTTAACAATAATTAAACTTTACTACAAATTAAACAATAATTAGCATGGCATTAAACAATAATTAAACATTCGATTGTCTAGTATTTAAAGTTCTATTATTTCTAATTACTAACCTGATTTTTCTTATTTTATCCTTAAATTTATTTAGTTCAAATTCCTTTATGAAATTACTAAATATTAAATAATAATTAAAAAGATTAAAATTATTTCACCCATCTTACTGGTAATTAGCATGGTATCCTAAACATTACTTATATCTATTTTCTTTTTTTTATAGTTCTATTATTTCTAATTACTAACCTGTTTTTTTCCATTTTATCCTTAAATTTATTCACTAAATATTACTTTATGAAATTACTACATATTAAACAATAATTAAACAGATTATAAATTATTTCATCCATTTTATTGTTAAATTTATTCACTAAATATTACTTTATGAAATTATTACATATTTAACAATAATTAAACATTACTACATATTAAACAATAATTAGGATGACATAAACAATAATTGAACATTCGATTGTCTAGTATTTAAAGTTCTATTATTTCTAATTGCTAACCTTGTTTTTCTTATTTTATCCTTAAATTTATTCAGTTTAAATTCCTTTATGAAATTACTACATATTAAATAATAATTAAAAAGATTAAAAATTATTTCACCCATATCATTGGAAATTAGCATGTCATCCCAAACATTACTTATATCTATTTTCTAGTATTTATAGTTCTATTATTTCTAATTAGTAACCTGTCTTTTTCCATTTTATTCTTAAATTTATTCACTTCAAATTCTTTTAAGAAATTACTACATATTAAATAATAATTAAACATATTAAAAATTATTTTACTCATTTCATTGGTAATTAGTATGACATCCTAAACATTACTTATATCTATTTTCTAGTATTTATAGTTTTACTATTCCTAACTATTAACTTGTTTTTTCTCATTTTATCCTTAAATTTATTCACTGAATATTATTTACTACAAATTATTTTCCTAATAAATATTGTTGCCATATGATAATATTTTATTACTAATTATTAACACATTTTTAAATTTAATTATTTTTACTCATTATTATTTTTACTAAACTCTTACAATAATTTTGATTTTATACATTCAAATAAAACTATTACTTTAATAAGTTTTAAATTATTAATAAATTTTGAAACAACATAATAATCACGGTGAGTGCAACACAAATAATAACTACCTTACCAACATAAATAAATAAAATATTTTACCAATGAAATTAACCAATTGGATCAGTATGCAGAATAATGGAGTCTTTTTTTAAAGTAGCAGGAGCAGTAAATATGGCTACAAATAAGATAATAGCGAGTTAGTAATTTGTGAATTGTATTATAAAATAATTATATATTTAATATTACTATTTTTACTACTAAAATATAAACTTTGTCTTTCTTAAATAACAACCTTATTGCCGGATACCTTAAACTTAACTAAAAATAGAGAAAAGTATAGGGGAGAAGTTGCAATGCAAAGGAAAGAGAGAAGGGGAGGGAAAAGTTTGCAATGCAAAGAGAATAGGGACTGAAGAAGAAGCTGGAGTGGGGAGGGGGGAGGGGGGGGGGGGGGGAGGGTAGAGTTTACAAAGGGGAGAGGGAGTGGGGGGGGAGGAGAGCTGCT